>RCWM02000825.1:350000-354000 GCA_003667255.2 Euschistus heros
ATATATAGTTTTTTACTAATAATTCAGGTAAAATCATCTATTGACGAAATTAATTGAGTATTATTTCTTCGATGAAATTTTCAATCGTAGAATAAATTTTTAAAATTTGACAGATTACCTGATTGAAGATTATGTAAAAGCGTAATAAGCCTAATTTTAATTTACCACTGGTTTATACACTAGTGACGCAGCTGAGAGAGCAGCGCTGGGATTTTTTGGTTCTGGCTTGTCCAACAGACCTTTCTATTGGGGGATCCCTAGGGTGTGCTTATATTGAAAATAAGTATGGCTGTATTTTTAACTTTTAATTTAATCCAATTTTTTTTTCACTATGAATATTGTTTCTTTTATATTATTAGTTACCTTATTTTTATTTATTTATTTATTTTTTTTACTTTTTTTGTTGTATAGTAGAGGTTCTTTATTTATTTATTTTCTACTTCACTTTATTTATTGTTTTACGTATTATGAAGTTACTTATTTTTATTTAATTTATGTATTTTTTTTTTATTTTATATATTTATTCAGACCTGTCAATTAAAATTACCAGTGAATGAGTTGTTAATATGTAAATGGCTTGAAAAGCATGAGAGACAGCAGGACCCAGCGGCACCTCCAGTCTTTATTTTCATTTTATTTTAGTTTAGGAGGTCTCTCATCCTGCTCCTTTTTAGTCTTCTCTGTTTGTTGTCCGGAATACGTGCTGAGGCCATGTCGTTTATAAGTGTATTAGGATGTCCATGTAATTTTTTCTGGAAATGTTTCCATTATGTCATCCATACTACTTATTGCCCTTCTTGAGGCATATATTAATATTTTCTCAATAAGAGATTTTTATTTTTTAATTTTAATGTATGAGTTGGTTATCAAGATGGACGGAGACTATAAAAAACTCTTATTTTGATTGGGCAATAATTTGTATTAGGCAGAAATAATTATATTAATTTTATTCGGTTTAAATCTTATTTTTTGTTTTGCATTGAATATATGCTAATTTTAGTATCAATTTCAAGCTATATATAATACCGCACCTTTCTCATTACCTTTGTTACTTATCATGTAGATTGGCGCTCACCACCTACCGGTCAATTTTCAAAATCCACTGTTATGCACAAATTATGCCTTTTTTATAACACATTAATTAAAAATTAAAATTTTTATTATTGCTAATCATTCCTGGAACTGTAAAAGGTTTAAATTTCTTACAGATTGTTTTAGAAGTTTTTGTGGTTAGTGATTACAAACTAAAAATGGTTTATCCTTGTATATAATATGATAGTTTAATAGCGGTTAAATTTATTTGTATTTAGTATTGTATTATCTTAAACAGACGCAGTATATCATGATTTTTTTGAACAAGAACAAAGTAGATCGTTACTACGACTACCGTTACCTAGCCACAATCCTATTTTTAGACTAGCTGGCCTAATTAGTGTGCCAGTGCATTAAAATATAGCGAGTTGGTAACATCACTTTCGCTATTGTTTTCATTATTGATTGTGTGACAGTAGTTGGCCCTCCAGCTCTTCGACTACTTTCGAAGACGTGGAGTACTCCTAGTACATCATGCGACGGTTTTTCACTCATCGAGACCATCTCGATCCATCATAGTCGCCCAGCTTCCACTCCTTGTCTCTCACACGTCACAACACATTTTCGTATTACTATTATCTTTTTATATAGCTTTAATTGTTCTTTTTTTTTTTGGAAGGGAATAAATTTAAATGGGAATGCAAAAAATAAATTTTTGAGGACATGTTGCAGCCCATGGCGTTATATGATAAAAACGATTTATGAACGATGTCATTTATGCAACAAAGCCTGATACTTATGCTCTCCATTTTTTTTTTTCTTTTTCATTTCGTAAAACATTATAAACGTTTCAAAATCTAGTATGATTTTTTTTTTTTGTTAAAATTTTCAATGATAAAAAAATGCATGGAATATCGAATATATATATATATATATATATATATATATATATATATATATATATATATATATTGAAATTTACAACTGTACAAAAAATATACATCAAGTAAATGTATTGACAACGATCACAATAACATGTCAAAACTTAAAAAGAACTATTCATCAGTAGCTCTTTATACAAAATTCTACACTAGAAGGTGTAGGCCATCTTCGTTTGAGATGCCTCGGAGGATTGTCAGGAATGGAGGGGGAAAATTGAGAAACTAACGGATTTGAGTGGTTATGGAGCTTACTATGAAAGGATAGGTATCTGGTGTGGGCTAAATCAGCAACATATGGAACATTAAGATCTTTATGCATAAGTTTATTGGTCAAAAAGTAACGAGCATTGAGGATTTTTCGAAGGATTTTGGATTGTAAGGATTGGATACGAGATGAATTGGATGGTTTAGTGGAGCCCCAAAGCTCAACTCCATACGTCCAAATAGGTCTAATCACAGTCATGTAAATGAGTCTTTTGTAATTAATTGGGAGCTTTGAACGTTTGTCTAGTAAATGTTGAAGTAGTCCGTAACGACGGGCAGCTTCTTGTCGTTTTAATCTTGTATGTGGATTCCAAGTTAAACGTTTGTCCAAGTGGAGTCCTAGGTAATGGATCTGTTCAACTGGGGTTAGTGGAATATCATTAAAGGATACTGTAGGACAGGAAGTCGTAGGTTTACGACGCAGGGTAAACGTTATTTGTTGGGATTTGTTTGGATTTATTTTTATTCTCCATTTTTGACACCATTCTTGAAGGTTTAGGATATGGGATTGGAGTGTTTGAGAGGCAATGAAGGGATCATTGTCTACTGATAACACACATGTGTCATCACGTAAGTGATGAGGAGAGTGGTAGGATGAGTTGGGATGTCAGCTGTATACACCGTGTAGAGGATAGGACCTAGGATACTACCTTGAGGAACACCGGCAGATTGGGTAAAGAGAGAAGAATATTTTTCGATATAAAACACAAATTTGACAAATACAATTGAGAGTTTCTGACTTCGGATTCGTGTTCATATTTAAAAAAAAAATAAAACAACATTTTTGTTGAAGAGAGTATTTTGATGCAGAACAGTGTTATTAAATACATTTTTACTTACTCAGTAAGAAATTAGAAATTAGAGAAGGTATTTAAAATTTATTTTAACTGAGTGGAAACTTCTTTTTTATCTGAATACATTGCTAATTTTAGCATTTAGGTCCATTTTTCCTCCTTTCGGGTGGGAATCCATTTAATTAAAGGGGAAATGGATAAAGAATTCAGTTACTACACTTCCAATTACCAAGGCTGATACTTCCCAGGCTAGTGGTGTCAGGGAATTTGTTAAGCGCTAGTGAATTCCCTGCTGGTGCAGTCCTAATAAATGAAGCCTGCATCAGTCCTATTACTCTGGGAAATATATTACCGCCCGAGGATTGGGGCTCTGTGACAAAGTAATAGTTTAGCTAGGCTTTGAACAATGCGGCCCAAGATCTAATTGTTGAAACTGTTTAAAACTTTTTTCTGTCCCTTAAAGATACTCGTTAAATTAATAACTCTTTGAATGAGAAAATTTCTTCGACAAAAATACATAAAATAAAGAAGATACAGCAAAGAAATGAATTGTTTACGAGTAACAGGGAACAGTTTCATTTCCTTACTTATATAAAAATTATATTTTTCACTGTATTCATTCCATTCATTTCCAGAAAACTTTGATTGGTAACAAAGTTTCATAGCCTTTTTTTTTTGTCATTCTCTTATTTCATTGAAACGTACATATTTAGATATACTTCAATCTCTGTTATCCTTTTAACTATGTTATTTTATTTGCATGCCGATCCCTTAAAGTTCCTTCGGACTCTTTAAATGATTATATCATTGCTACTCTTTCAGCCATTCTCTCCATTGGGGCTAGTTCTAAAAGCACCTGTTGCAATTCGTATTCCTGCATGGTGTACGCATCGAGTTTGGCAAGATTCACCATTCTGGCAGAGCCATAGATGAAACTGCCGTAGTCCATCTTTGAGCATTTACCACTGA
>RCWM02000824.1:0-310000 GCA_003667255.2 Euschistus heros
CTATGATCAATTAGGAGTGAAATAAATTTGTGATTTGATTCATAATTTATATTTATGAATATTGGTCTTCTACGAATGTTTTATGTTAAGTATGTAATTGGTTTTGTTGTGACTAAGGGAAATTAAGTTTCCCCTTAACAATAATATTTTTTTTTTTTAAATGATCTTTTCTTTATCTGCAAATAGTCAAAATGTAATTTAATATAAACATTTAATTTAACTTTACAAGCAAGGAATTAAAGTTATTATTAATAGACTAAATGTAAGGATTTATATATTCATGGATCATGTAATTTTTTTGATGTTTTAGCATTATTTTATATGATTTGTCTGATGTCACCAAAGAGTGAGGGAATCGGAAGTTAGGAACATGTATTTATTGGTTCTTCAGGAAAGAGCTTGGCTGAGTGATGCTCACTACTGTTACTTAACTATTATAATTCTGCTGTTTTGTACAAATGTTTTATAGACTAATGACTTTTATAGTTGGCTGTCGATTTCTGCTTGATTAAATGGTAAGCAAATCCCAAGGGGTCCTTTTTAGTGAAGGTTGGACCCATATCAGCAAAGTTCTAAACTTTAACTTTATACTTAAATTTAAAATTAAGATATACTGATCTATCTAAGCACCTCACACTTAATATAATGACTCTAAACATTAAAATGTTAATTATAAACATAATGTTTTTCAGTATTATAGCTTTTCTTATAACTTTAGTACTTGTTATATACAAATCTTGGCATGCCTGTTACCTCAGAAGCCACCGGGTAGAATCTACCTAAGCCAAGCTGAGCTCTCGTCAAAAGTACCTATTTTTTTCTTTTCACTGAGATCATCTTAAGATGCAATAATAATTATTCTTTATTGTATTTATAAAACAAATCTTCCCCCTGTACAAAGGTTAAAAAGGCAATGACAGATCTTCAGACCCAACTTATTATACATTACCTATTTAATGCTATAATAAAGCTTAAAATGTGGATTGAGTATCATAACAATAAAATGTGAAATATTGGATGGAGGGGAATAAATAAATTATTTTTCAAAGAGAGCCACATTTTGATTTATTTAGAATCGACTGGCACTCAGTATTTACCTTACGATTGGCATAGTCTGCTCTTTGCCTAGAATCATCCTCTTCATCTTCACAACTAGATTCTAGAGCACCTTTTGATACTAAAGAATCATATTCTGGTCCATGTTTAATTTTTAAGTGAGAAAGGGTTTCCTGTCTTTCTGCAAAAGAAGTATCACACAGGTGACACTTGAATGGCATCTCAGATCCTGAAAAACAAATCATATTTGCAAACATTGGAACAGAATAGTTTAATTTTCTTTATTCTAATGATCCTGAACTGCTAGAGTTTTGTCTTAAACAATAATTTCTGTAATTGCTTCCCCATGTTATTAGCTAGCTATTAAGGTAGATCTTTATCTACTAATGAAAATCGTAATTTTTAATTTATTTAAAAGAGGAGGGCCAAATCATAGTACTTTTGATAGCCTTAGGTGCTAAAAATATTTTTTTTTTTTGTTTTTAATCAATGTGGGAAAAGAAATACAGCAACAAAATGTTATAATCTTAGCTCATCAAGTATTAATATATGGCAAATTAATAAAATTATTATTTTTATTTGATTCTCTTTCATTAGAAATTTATACATCTGACCAATAAAAAAAAATGCACGAATTGGAATATAATGCACACAAGAAGAAAGAAGTACCTTCTACTGAATGTTCCTGTTCGGATTCAAGCTTCTGCCTCTTCGCCCTGTCACCAGAACCATGCTTCCTCAAAAGGTGCCTGTCACAATTACTTTTTGTTGTGAAGAGTAGAGGGCAATGTGGACATTTGAAAGGTTTTTGTCCAGTGTGAGTGAGAATATGTCTCCTCAGAGAACTGGACCAAGGAAATTTTCTGTAGCAATAGGGACAGGATACTCGGTTTGGAGCCAATGAGTAGGCACTCTTTTTTTTGTTCTCTGGCTCGGATCTGTAAAAAAAAATATATTAATGTCTGTTAAGTTAAGAGAATGACTATAGTATTGATATAATAATTAGGTTTATTTTTAATATTTAAAAAAATATTTACAATTCATTATGATAACAATGAGTCCTTTAAAAAGCAAAGTTCAAGATTTATTATAAATTTTAAATAAGATTCTACCAATACTTACTTATCATCACTGCTATTATCACTGGCTGAAGCTACCAGCCCTTCTTCATCACTAACTTCTTGTTTGTCCCCAAAGAATTGTTGAAAGGTCCCTCTGGCATTGTCTAGAAGACGTGAAACTGTTGCCAGGTCCCTTAGATCCTCCTCTCTCCTCTTTAATTGACCTGTCAAGGCAGTTCTTACACTATCAGATATTCTGTCTTCTTCCCTTGGCCGTCGTTTTCTCGCTGAGTAGAACTGTGGATGTTGTTGTTTAACATGACGCTCCATATTGGATCGCAATGTGAACCTAGCAGTGCAGAAGTCACAACCAAATGGTCTTTCTGTCCTAATACAATAATAAATTCATTAGTAATTTTAGTATGGCTGGCTTATTAGTATAATATTAATTTTATAAATGTTATTAACAAGAAAGGATGAACTTATGAAGGTTAAAACTTCAAATATTTTAGTAAAATAGTAATTGACAGTAAAAAAATGCGGTATAGCTAAGAATGTTGAATGGTACCAAATGCTGTTGGCCACATCGGAATCTCTGTCAAAACAAATTATTCCATGAAATCACAAAAAGAGGATTTTCTTAGTTTCATTGGGAATGTATGATAGTAAGCCACAGATGCTTACCAAGCTGAAGGTGAAAAGAATGAAATGGGCTTAAAAAAGAAAGATAAATAATTTCACTTAGAAGCATACAATCAACTTAGTGACCTAATGAGAAACCAGATCTAGTTCCTTATAATTCTCATGGATTTAATCTGTTCAGTGAAGAACAAGATGGTTTCATGCATATTAATATATACAGAGTTCCAAAGCAGATAAAGGATGGATCTCCAAGAGGAAAAAGAGAAAGAGACAGGAGAAAAGAACTTCAGAATATTCTTTATGGACCTTAGCTCTAACATAGTTATTTAATCATTTATATTTAAGTGCAATAATGCAAGTCTGTAAATTTAGGTAATATGAAGTATAGGTATGAGTTTGTAAATATCATAAAAAATATAAGTAACATCATTAAATCATTAATATGATACTATCATTAAAAAAAAAAAAAAATTAATAAAAATAAAAAATAAAATAAAATAAAATAAAATAAAATTAAAAAAAAAATTGGTAGTTGACTGTCTGCATGGTTTAATGATACACACATTAAACATTAACATTGTCATTCTTGTAAAGGTTCTATTTCTGACACAGCTCAGAATTATTTGTTTCACTAAGAGTTTGCTGTGTAACTACAATTATAGGTAATACTCGTAATTGAACTACATAAAATCAATGGTCAATGTGCTAATTTCATGAGATACATTAGTTTATCGAATATTATTGATTAGTTGGTATGAAATTAAAAGTGCGTCAGAAATTAATTAAAATAAAATATTTTTTTAACTGTAACTATATGAAAATATTTTTATACATAATTGGTGTTCTCTCTCTCTCTCTCTCTCTCTCTCTCTCTCTCTCTCTCTCTCTCTCTCTCTCTCTCTCTCTCTCTCTCTCTCTCTCTCTCTCTCTCTCGTAAGTAAGAAAGTGGTGGTCCTTTGGAAAATTCTTGTTAATTCATATAAAACAATGCATTTTAGTCCCCTCGATATAACATTTTTTTTTTTTTATCCAAGATCAGCCAAACGCCACATAATTCGTATTTTTCCGTTTAATCAGAGTCGTGTTTTAGGAAAATCTCGTTAATTCGTATAAAATCAATCCCCTTGGTAAAACATATTTTTACCCTTCCTAGGTCGATAAAAGGTCTTATAATTTCTGTTTACCATTGGATTAGAACTGGGTTTTGGAACACCGGATGTTGCTGACCCATGTTGAGAATTGTTCGATTCTATTTCTATCATGGCCCCTAAAAGAAAAAATCTATCTGTTAAAATAAGAAAGAAATTATATCAGCAATAAAAACGTTGAAAAACAGGTTAATGTTCAAAATTCATTCTATTGTATTTAAATACAATGTTGTTCATGAATTAAAGTACTAATAAAAAGAAATTATAATTACAGTATAATTGTATGTTATAAACAAATAAAATTTTTGGTATACCGAGTTTTTTTTCACTTGTTTGAGTGTGCCCCCACGTTGAAAGGCACTATGGGGAAAAGTGAAAGAAGAAGAAGGTTTATCGTGTTTTCAATTTTTACACCTGATTTATTATAATCTCGTTTAGGTGAAAATGTCAATATGATATATTTATGTGAATTTGTTCTTTGTCCCCTTTGCAGTATATTATGGGTAGGCAGTTATAAAGTTATATTAATAATTAATATAGATGGGAAGATGAAAGTGGGGCAGCACCACTAAATATAATAGAATCGGTTTGCACATTAATGGATTAGAGTCCAATATATAATATAAGTCAGGTATCAATAGACTGGACTATCGTGTCACTATGGGCATCAACTAATATTTATATAGTATTTATTAAACCCTCAGTAGCTACAAAGCATTTATGGCATCCCTTGTGGGGAATGTTAAAGTTTCAATATCGTGTGTATATTATAATTTAAAAGCTTGTAATATGTTTTTGTAAAAATAAAAACTTTGTATTTTTATATTTTTCTAGACCGAACTTACCTATATCTTCTTTGTTTCTGCTTGGGAACTAGAACCCCATTCTTGACGACCATCCTCACATCCAAGTACGGATATGGAACTGCCTCTCTGGCTGTTCTCTTTGTTGACAGGTCCAATGGGGCTTCTACAGTCATTGTACCAGCATCTCTTTTCTCTGACTCGTCGTGGTGAATAATGCAGCCTCTTAAGTCAGTCTTTGTTGCTGAGTGTCTGTTGCGAAGGTGTCGCTCACAATTCGCTTTCGTAGTAAATGCAAAATTGCAAAGAGAGCACTCGTATGGTCTATCTCCATTATGACATCGCATGTGCCTGTGATAAATATATTGTTAATGTTGAATAAAAAATGCACTGGTTATAAAATGTTATACTGGTGCTTTTTATAAAACTTTAGTATATTCTCCTTCAACCTCAATAAAAAAAAAAAACAGTTATACAAAAAATATATTCAAAAAATACCTAAGAAGTCCATTTTTGTCTGTATCTGCATAAGGACATAGATTACACTGAAGGACCCCATAGGACATATGCACTCTGTTATGCCCCTTGAGTGCTCTCAGATTTGGAAAAGTAGATCTAAAAAAAAAGAAAGAAGTTTTTGTTTTAGATTTTCGATCAAGTGGTTTGATGAATTTACAAATTGAAATAACATATTTAAGACTTTAAAAATACAGAATTAGAGAGGTAACAAATACGTTAAGTTAAGTCTAGGGTTACAATTTGTTAGCAGAGCCGCTGACGGGGGGGGGGGGGGACAAACCCCCGGGGCCCGGGCAAAGGTGACCTGTTGGGAGTGGGGGGTTTAGAGTGCCTTGGCAATTGCATTTGCCTCGAGGCCCGATTTGGTTCTCGGCGGCCCTGTTTGTTAATAAATAACTGGAAAGGCTATTTAGTTCCGATTTGTATAGATCCTCATCAACTCTATATTGTGTTAAATACAGAATTCATTTAAAAATTTCTACTAATTGCTCAATGTCAGTATATTTGATTTTTCGTCAGCTGTTTTGTTTATTTTAATTGTGATTAACAATATTCTTCTGGCCAATTGTGAATTTTTTATTTCACTAATGGAACGATCTCTTTGTGTTGTCATCAGGTAGAATGGAAGTGGTGGAAACATTTGACTGAGGGAATAAAACAATAACACTGAAACGGCCTAGATTGAAATTTTTCTTAGAAAACCAAGATTTTGTCTGAAATGTCTGGAAAAAATAAAACTTTTATAAATCTAATTTTTGTAAGTTCTCTGACAACTTTAGGAAATTCTCATTCGATTTCATCGAACTGTGAACCTGTGCGAAACTTTTCCGATTAAATTTTCTTGCCAATATCAATGTTCGTAACGCTATCTTAGAGCGTTGTTGTAACATTAATATAAAAGCTTATTCAATATTAAACACTCTTATTTGTATAACTGTCTCAATTTAAAGTAATAAATGTATGTTGTATATTGCAAATACATAGGTGTACTATTTTACCAACTTTAAATTAATAAATCCAGACAGCCCTTGTTGAGCCCCACCTTCTCCTTCTGCTACAATAATCAGATTAATTTTTTTAACGACGAACTGGAACGACAAATACAAACATTTAACAGAGAAAATTATGACAGATATATTAACAACCTCTTTACTGACGATGGAAGCTTGTGGAGATATAGTAAGAAGCTTCTAAGGCATCGAGAGGTATCAGTGTCACGCTTTAATGAGGATGTTTCTTGGGCAATGTCAGACGAAGAAAATTCTGAACTTTTTTCTGACCACCTTTCTTAGGTTTTTACACCTCATTCTAACTTTTCTGACACTGAACATGATAACTTCATACAAAACTGTTTAGACAAATGTCACAAACCCCTCCTCCCTTCTCTCCTTTTCAAGTCACAGAAAAAATTACACTTCTAAAAAGAGAGAAAGCCCATGGTTATGATCTAACATATACAGAAGTACTCCAGAAAAGCTCCGGTCTTTCTGACATCTATCTATAACTCCATACTCAGGAATACAAAATTTTCCTTACAATGGAAGTATTCTTACATAACCATGATTCACAAAACAGATAAAGACACATATTCCCCATCATCATACATGCCTATTAGTATACTACCCATCTGCGCCAAAATCTTTGAAAATCTACTGTACAAGAGACTTTAACCACTCTAATTGACCAACACATTTTTCTGGACCTCCAATTTGGCTTTCGTTCTTTACACTCCATTACACAACAGCTACACAAAGTGACAGACTGCATAACTACAGGACTAGAGCAAAAGCTGTACGCAACTGGTGCATTTCTGGATGTTGCTGAGGCATTCGATGTTTTAATTAAGTGATAATGAGTCGTTGATGCCGTGCTGATTCAGTGAGAATAGTAACTCTTTACGAAGAAGGAAGATATTTGCGAAACATCGCTAATCGCCTTGGATTTCATTTCTCTATTTGTTTCAAGGGCCATTAGAAGATACGGAGAGACAGGGAGTTACTCGAGACGACCAAATTCAGGACGCCCGAGAGTCACTAATCCCGTTGATGATCGTTTTATGATAATGCAAGCGCTCAGAAAACGCAGTTCAACAGCTTCAAGCATTGAAAACTTGATCGCTGGTGTTCGAGGAATAGCGATTTCAAAGTCAACTGTTCTAAGAAGAAGACGAGGGGGCAAACCTTTCATTCAGAAGGCCTGTGAAAGGGCCTCTTCTTACTGCAGAACACCGTAAACTGCAGAGATTACGATTTGCAATGGAACACCAAGCATGAATTGTATTCACTGATGAGGTGAGAGTGGCTCTAAACAGTCCAGATGGCCGTGAGAGAGTATGGAGAAGACCAGGAGACAGTGCTGTGTGTGAGAAATTTCGTTACTTGGAGTGGCCAGCAAGAAGTCCCGATCTCAACCCAATCGAGCATGTGTGGGGCAATCTTAAAAGAAAGGTTCGGTCACGGGATCTTTGTCCTACTAGTAGGGTTGGGTGATAGTCTATATTCAGCACTATCGATAGGCCGATACTATCGGTTGAGAACTATTGAATGCTATCGATAGTTTTTCGATAGTTGCTTCCTTTTTTTAAAGCTATTCATTAAAGAATTTCAACTAATTTAATTAAATTCAATTATGTACTTACTATTTGAAATATGCAGGATTATAAATTATAAGATTATATCATACAGATGAGAGAAAAAAACTAATTTATTTGAATTTAAAAAAATTATTTACAATTTACATGGTTACAATAATAATGAACAAATCAAATCTTCAGAAAAGAAAAATAACGAAAAAGTTAATTTCAAGAGTCAAGTGTGCTCCTTGAGCCACATATTTCCCGAAAGAAAAACTAGAATTTCTGTTTTCCTTTGGCTTAATCTTTGAGAGAACCCTTGAGCTCTAGGAATTCTGAATTCAATTTCAAAAGAACTCGAAACTGGACAGAGACAGATCAGCATAATTCTGAGAGTTTCAAAACTTGAGAGTAAAAAAGATCTATCGATAGTCGACGCTATCGATAGTGACCGTCGATAGGCATGACCTATCGATATATCGATAGTAACTATTATCGCCTAACCCTACCTACTATACTTGAAATGAGACCTATGTTGGATGAGTGGGACATTATCCTCAAGATTTTATTAAAACTTTTTTTTGGAGTATGACAAAAAAGATGGAAGCCGTTATTAAAGCCAGAGGAGGCATACCTCTCATTAAATTTTATTCTAAACCAAAAAATTAAAAAATTAACTTTTGTTGTTTTGATAAAAATTTTGTTTTATGTGTTCAATTTTAATTATTTGTTTAGTAAAATTGTTTGTTCTTGACAATCTTTGTTTATTTAGAAACCTAACACCTGTTTTTTCCCAAAAAATTAAAAAAATTGTGGGCGCTGCGATTTTTTTCACTGGGAGTTTATTTGATAGATGTAAATTAAGATAAATAAAAACAAAAAAAATTCTTATTTAAAAAAATGTTTTTAAGTCTCTACCTACAGAATTTAGTTGCGCATTTGTTTCTGAATTTCGTATCTTAAAATGCCTTGAAAATGCAGTAAGTAACCTAGTAATCATAGAGGATTAATAATTTCCAAAATAATATTTCAATAGTAATCACAACTAGAGTTAAGTTAATTAAAAAACTACAAAATAAAAAATATGTGTTTATTACATAGGCTAATGTTTCAGCTAAACCTTTTTGGCTGCCATTAGAGGTAGATAAGCTTGAATTGATTAATGTGCTACAGGGACTAATGACCAACCCTATGGTTTTTAAAAGATGAACATGGCAACAATCGTACCCCTGACCCAGTTTCTCTATAATTATGTTTGCATTTGTGATAAACACAAATTTTATATATTTTTTGTAAAGGCTCAAGTTAATTGTTTATGATAAATTACTACTCATTATAAAATTTATTAAAAGTAAAAGTAACAAATTATAAGCGACAATAGATCTATAACATTAGAATTGCATTTATTTTGATTGGAATGATTTTTTATGTTTCAATTTTCAGTATTCTTTACTGTCACATTTTGATCTCTCATTACAATATTACTAAAAAAAAATAAATTAAAAAAAAATTCTTGATATTACCTGCACAATCTGCAGGGGAATTCCCCCTTCAACTTCATCCTTCTGTATTCTTGAATAAAACAATCTTGTTCTTCATCTTCCCTTACCTCGGGAGATTTTTTAAGATGGAGGCATGCTAGAAACTCATTTTTGGAGGTGAGATCGCCCATAGAATAGCCCTCGATGTTGTTGTTGTTTTGTTCACCTGCTTTTGCTGTACAGTTGTGACCAGGTGAACAAAACGAATTACATCCGTTACAGAATCTGTCCTCCTGAAAATATTATTTATTTATGAAAAGTTAAATTTTAATCATAAGCTTATCAAATACAGTTATAAATAGATATATTTAATAATGAATTTCAAGGTGTGTTCGACTTAAAATTATATTATAAGAAAATAATAAGTACCATGTTGCTTCAAAAGATATGAGTTTATATTTAGTCAGTATCAAAAGTTTAGAAGGTGAATTGTAACGAATTATAGAGAGAAAAAACTTAATCAAGTATACTCAGAAGTTGGTCTGGGTTGTCGAAAAGGAAATGAAAAGTTAACTTCATTGTGGGGCACATTGTCTATGAATAATATAAATAATAATGCGTGATACACTTATTTGGCTCACAGATAAAATATATTATTAAAATACATACAAAACCAAAAAGTAAAATTTATCATAAATGTACAATCAATGAAATAAATGAAATAATATATGCATGGTAGATGGTGGAATGTAGTGTAAGGAAGCCAAGAATATAGGAAGCTCTTTTGGTTTTTAACAAATGGAATAATAAGGTATCAAGAAAGCTAGGCTGTTAGTAGCTAATTCACCCTCATAATACCAGTAAGATAGATGAGAAACCATGAGGACTCAACAGACAGAATAGAATAGAAATAAAACTTTATTCTGGGACAAAGTCCCTTATGTAAGAATAACATTACATGACACAAAGTAAAATCATAACTGGCCAAAAGATTTTTAAAATAATGCAACATAGATAAAAGTGAATACAAATTTGTATGAGAACAAAAAAATAAAAAAATAAAAAATAAATAAATAAATAAAATAGAATAAACGAAAAAACTGTAAATAGGAAAAAGTGAAAGAAAAAAGAAATACAGAATATAGGAGTTAATATCACAAACAAAATTGCAAAGAAAAAAAATGACAGAGAAATGAGAACTAAAAAGAAAAAGATCAAAAATTATCCTTGAAAGATTTAAAACAATAGCATAATCAAACTTTAAATTTGTGCTAATGTTTCATGTTTGAAATACTTTGAGAGTACATTGTTCGATTACATATATTGTGAGACATCCATATCATTAGAGAGCGTCAGGTTGGAGAGAAAAAAGATGGTGAAAGAAGAGTGTTTTAAATGTTCCGAAGGAAGAACCATTGCGAATGCAGGGATGGAAGAAATTCCAGAGAATCCTCTATTCTCTAGAATTTTTTCCCTCCCTGCATTCGCAATGGACAAGGAAGGACCGTTGGACTGCAGTACTTCTGTGGGATGGAGTATAGAGATCGGAAAGACGAGATCTTGTATGCAGTGGTTTGATTGAGGACTTGAATTGCAGCATACTGTAAATAAAGGGAGGGTGACGGGTACTGATAACTTGGAATAGGTAGGTGCCAAGGAAGTATTTTCTGCGGAAGGAGGGGAAGAGCCAAGTTAACTCGGTATAGAGATGCAAAACATGGAAACATCTCGAGGTTCCAAATACAAAGCTCATGACACAATTCATGATGCGTTTTAGCCTGTCCTCGAGAACCATCGAGAGTCCGCCATATGGATATCACTTTTTACAGGAAGTGGGAAACACAAAATTTCGGAGGGAAAAATTATATATATAAATAGGAAAACCAATAGGATTTAAGGAAGGTATAGTTTCAACAATTTAACAGGCATTCCATCTAAACCAGATGAGTTGGAGTGGGATTTCATTATGGAAGTGATGAGATCTGTGGGAGTGATATAAGAAAAAGAAAAATTATTATCATCAAAAACAGGTGTTAGTAAGCACTGAGAGGATCAGGAAGGAGCGGATGAAGAGGGAAGAGACGAGAAGAAGTTCTGCAGTAACTAGAAAGACTCCCGAGGGAGAGGAACTAAATGGATCACACAGGGAAAGTTTGCGGAGGAGCAGCCTTTTGGTTCGGGGGCAGATGAGAGTGCTTCGTGGAAGTAATTGGATTTTGTTCACCGGATCGTGATTTGTGTTAGATTTCTAAGAACCTTAAACGCGTGATAATCGTCTTCTAGCCTGATACGTCTGAAGCGTCTTTGGGCAGCCTCGCGTCTTCTTTGTAGATTTTTAATAACTTGGGTCATCAATGGAGCAGGGCGACGGTGGCGAAAGGTTGAGGTTCAAGAAGGTCAAGGGGAAAGATAGGAGATTGGTGTTAAGTAAATCAACCAGGGTATCAAGTGAGGAGAAGGTGCGGTCTATAGGGCATGCTGAGCATGGTGGGCCGCACCACAGGATTGTGCCCAAAAATAAACGGTATCCTCACCAAAAGATGTAAATATTGTAAATAAAGAACTTAATTGGCGGCAGCGGCATACATAAAACCCATAAGTTGAACCCGCTGCCGCCAAAACCCCGTATGCCTGAAAAGGCTTGGAAGGGAAAAAAAAAAAAAAAAAAAAAAAAAAAAGTATCAAGTGAGGAGCAGGTGTAAATTGGATTCTAATCTAATGCCGGCAGTACACACTCGCCGAGGCGCTCGTCAACGAGGCCACCCGAGCCGAGCGGAAGCGAGCTTTGTAGGGGTTGGGTTCTACAATTCTATAAGCTACAGCTAGTGTTATATTGGGTACTGATGAAGATGGATCTGAGGATTCTGATTACAGCAGCTACAGCTATTGTAGCCTACGCATATTATAAGTATGTGTACATTGTAACCAAGAAAAAATTGCAACCATTCTGGGAAAAAAATGGAAATGGTGGATGAAAACAATTCATCGGAACAGGACTGGATAATTCCATATTTGTTTGATATCTTCTAATTGGTCATTTATTTTAATTGAATTTTCGAAAAAAATGTATCTACTATAATTAACTACTTAGAATATCTTTAATTAGAAGTTTTAAAAAACACACACACACACATATATATATATATATATATATATATATATATATATATATATATATATATATATATATATAAAACATATTGGCTAAATGAAGCCATTAAGCCAACCAAATGTACACACGCATCATTCACTTTCTTTTTGTCCTTTTGATGCTTATTGGTTGGGTCACAAATAACTGATTCATCCTGATAAACCTCCAAAAAATGCGCAACTTCTTCATTATCCCATTCCCTCTTCACTGTAATAGAAAAATAGAAGAGGTAACAATACCACATCAAGGATAGTAAGGAACTGGAAATTGAATAACGGAAGCGTTAAAATATGATTAAAAGAAATCATATTTATAAATTATCAAATTTCAAGGTCAAAAAGAAATCAATGAAATATTAATATAAATTTTGTTGTGAAAAAAATCCTAGTAGTGTCGATAGACCTCTCTTTTTTTCTTTAGGAGGAGACTGCACAGAAAAACATCAGCAACAATAAATGAATCCAGCGATTAAATACAAATGCCTAGTAATAACATTGGTTTGGCAAAACATGGTCAAAATAAATAGATTGTCCTTATATCGCCTACCTTGCAAATAGGACACACTAGGGCACCCGCTGTTTTTTTGAAAAACGCGCACAAAATTACAAAGTTGGTATAAAATCTCAGCAATGCCCTACAACTAGTCTCTTAGCTTTCAAAACCATCAAACATTTAAAATATATCTCAAGTATTATACTCAGGATAAGTTTCTGAACTTAGCTCAGAAATAAGACCGTTGTCCTCTTCATGTGGCGACCGCAGACAAACTAACGCCTTCCGACACTAATATCATCTTGCTCTGACGTACTGCCTAGGTAGAGAATCACATGCTAACTTGTTTTTATTTTTAAATAGCGCCTTTATTTGACTTTTCGGCAATAGGCCGTATTAGGTCGGAGGCCATGATTGGGCAACCTATCTTATATGTAACACTAGGCTGTTACAAACGTCCTTGTTTATGAAAACAACCTTTAAATCCAACTCTTCTAATTAATCCTATCAGAAATTTTTAGTTCATACTATTTATGGCAATGTTTACTATGACAAATCGTTTAATTCATTGTGGTTGTTTTATGGGGTAATTAACCTTTTTTAAACTCACGTGTAATGTCAGAAAAATAAATTATAATTTATTGTATTTCGAGAAATGACTGGAAACATGGTCTTTGCTCGAAGGCAGTCACCGAAGAGATTTGTGTTTTAGAAGTAAAGTTATATTGGCACACTTTGGTTCAGAAATATGCTATTATATTATAAGTTAATGTTTGGTGGAACTTTAAAGGCGTTTTGCATTTTTAGCTTGTTCCTGATGGTCTGGAAGTGAACTTAAAAACCTTTACTGTGAACAGCTTGACAGATTTTATGCAGTTTTGAGCGCAACATACCACGTACCAAAACGCGTCAATAGGAACCAAGTCAATTTGCAGCATAACAATATCCCTGCCTTTTGTTCTCGTTTGACAAAGATAAATTTATCGGAATTGTTGGAGTACACGTTTTGTCTCATCCTTAGTATAGGCTAGATATTGAACTATCAGATTATGGCTTGTATAGATCAATGGCTCAATTGTTAAAAGGTTAGATTTCCGGCAAAAAATCTAATTACTGCCAGGAGGGTGGGGGAAATTAGTTTGAAACAATGGACATTGCTTTGTAATTTGAAATGAAGTAAATAAAATACTGAGGCACCAGGACTTTGGTAACAACCGAGTATTTATCTGTGTGTGTGTGTGTGTGTGTGTGTGTGTGTGTGTGTGTGTGTGTGTGTGTGTGTGTGTGTGTTTGTGTTTGTGTGTGTGTGTGTTTGGAAATGCATAAAAGATCAGTTGATGAAACTTAAATAACAGTATTTAAATACTATTAATTCATCAATTTATCTGCATACGATATGACAGAGATGCAACTTTTCTTTCAATAATTCGAAAATTTACGAAGGAAGTACAATGTTATGCTGTCTCTAAAGAAATAAATTCCAAATATTGTCTTTTTGGTAATGCATTTATAATTCAGCAAAGGTCGAAAACTTATTTTTATTCATCATTATAATTTATCTCAAACTAATATTCAAATATGCAATTTTGTTAAAACAAATTTATTATTAGAGTTTTAGGAACGAAAAAAATAATAATAATAACTATAATGATGGATATGTATATACTCACATCAGAATCGCTGTCTTCTGTTGTACCTGGGCTACGGGAAATCATGCTTGATGACAAATCTAAAATATTAAATAATAAATTAAAAGTAAGTATAAATGGTAAAAAATATTATATTTTAGCAGCTGTCATTTCTTCCATGATAAATACCGGGGGGTTAAGCATACATTTATATCGTCAATAAAATGTAAATACGAAAAAAAAAAAATCAATAAAAATAAATATTCTTAAATTAATTTGGAATGTATTAAATCATTTTTGAAAATAAAGTTGTGTTCTTAATTTTTTTAAGATAGATAATCGTAGTAATGCTTATATAACATTAATTTAGAGTATTGATGAACCAACTGTCTGTACAATGCAGGATCATCATGTTATAAAACACTAAAAATGTTATTCTATGCATTTTGGCTTGGTCAATAAATTCTTTTTAAATAATTTTTATTTAAATGAAATAAAAAAACAAAACAACAATAATAAAATAAGGTGTTCTTAAAGATGCTGTTGTTTTCACGTTTTAAGGTTTATAGAATTTCTGATCCAATCAGGTTGGTAACTGGAACATGTTCTCAGTTACGTTGTACTTATGTAATGTATAGTGATGACAACCGTCATATGTTTAATTTAGATTAATCAATAAAACTATTTGCATTATCTCTTTGTTCACTTATGGTTATGGTTACAATGATTAATTGTAAATTCTTTATATATAAGTATTATTCCAATACATATACACTTTGAGGAATATTACACTTACGAGGGCTGTGGAAGGAAACCATTCAAAAACTCCTAATTGTGACTGGTTCAGTTCTGAATCATCTCTACCCATTCTAAGCTTTATAAAAATAAGCACTGTAGACCGTAAAGTGCTACAGTGTCAGCGAGTATCAGCAAGCCATTGTCCCCTTTTTAGAATTTTAGTTGTTATGCCCTTTTAATGAATGAGGGCACATAGTTGAGAGTCCCTATCCTTCGACAGAGAAATGATTGTCAAGGAAATATCAATATTACCATTTCTTAATACCATTTGCTTGTCTATAGAATAGCCAAGCGATCTCTCACATCTTTCCAGAGAAACAATAGATATGCTATTGTTCATACGGGTGTGGTAAGACAAATATGGGAAGGGTTATGGTGAAGTTTGGTAGACAGGTATCTGTATGCTAAGTATTATGGGAGAAATATATCCAGGGTGGGAATCGAACCGCTGAGGTATGTTATGATGGGTTGCTATGACAACGCTCTCTGGATAATGCCAGCGATCGATAGTGGAGCCCTTCTCCTGTATCCAGGTCTCCCACTTCTAACAAATCACTAAGGATAGATAGATTGATGTCGGCCTCAGTCTGTAGCGGCATAGTGCGCATAGTATTTAAATTATTTATAAATAAATATCTGATGGTATTTTCATTTTAAAAAATTATCTAGTTAAAATTGTATTGGTGACTCATTACCTTGAGGTGCTGGAGATGGCGGCATGGCTGGTCTGAAAGTCTTGACGTCCTGCATTGCATCTGAAAAAGGAACAATAATTTATAATTTGTTGTTTCATGTTTATCTTTCACATTTATTATTGATAACTTAATTTAACGCTATACAGCAATTAAATAACATCTTATCCACTGTAATTATTACTGTGCCACTAACAACGTTTTTGGCTAAACCACATGATGTCAATCTGTTTTAACAACACTGTTCACATGAGTTGACTAAAATTACCGTTGTTCAACAAGTTTGCATTGTAAGTGAAAAAAAGCTATATAATTCAATTGAGTGAAGGGTAAATGAAACCCTCCTTATGTCAGTCGAAGAAGAGTAGAAATTTAACTAAGAGTCATTCCCTGGATTAGAGAGCAGCTGTAACAGATCAGAAAATTAATATAAGAAAAAAAGTTTAAAGTTTCCGACTTTTTGAATCTGTTACTATTTTTATTATATTTGGTGCTACTGCCATCCAAGGAAATGGGCCTTATCACAGATTGCTTGCCAAGCTGGACTATCGGAAACACAGAACATAAAATAGAGTAGAAGTGGAAAACCGAGGGGGAGGTTTGGTCCCAGAGCCTTCAACTCACCCCCACTCCAACGCACCCTTCTTTTGGCTCCGCTCAATTCAACTCTCGGTTCTCAGTTGATTGTTGCTCAATAGTGTGTGTGTTGCGTTTAGTTACAATTTCACTGTGTTCACCATAGACCATAGACAAGTTCAAACATCGAACCATCGAAAATGTTTTTTTTCAACAAATGATTTGTTTTTCTTGGCAAAAACAAGCAAAATAATTTTTTTTTTTTTTAATTCACCATTTATAAAAGCTGATGACGCTTTCATCCGAACTCTGTACTGTGGAGCCCAAATGTTTCACTAGAAACCAAGAAGAGGATTTTCCACTCCTTTTTTGAAGTAGTAATCCTTTATGGTTCGGAAATGTGGGTGGTTGGAATACGAGAAGCACAGAGCTTACAAGCTGTCGAAATGGATTTTTGGAAAAGAAGCTGTCGCATTTCCAGGGTTCAACGGTTAACTATTTCAGCTATACGAAATATCGTTAAGGCGGAAAACAATATAGTTCACACCATTCACACCAAACAGCTGCTATGGTATGTTCATCTAGGAAGATTAGGGCCAGAAAGATGGCCAAAAAAGATATTTGACTACGTCCCGGAAGAAAGACGAAAGAGAGGCCGCCCAAGGAAAACTTGGGTTCAAGGAGTTGAGGAGGTAATGGCGGCGAGAGGATTGCGAGAAGGAGATAGGGAAGACCGCGAATACTGGCGGTCAAATGTATTGGGTCCCGGTATACGACCAAAGGTCGTCAAATCCGATTAAAAAAAAAAATATATATTTTTTAAATTATTGGTTACTAAAGCTTTTTTAACCCTCATTTAAGGATGAAATTTCACATATAAAAACTAACAAGTAACATAAAAAAAAATAATCATATAATACAAAATATATTTATACACTAATATAATAATATACACAAACTTCTACATATATAAACACGCACCAACATACATTATATATATATATATATATATATATATATATATATATATATATATATATATATATATATGTGTGTGTGTGTGTATATATAGATGTTAAGTAAGGTTCTTGAGGGTCAGTCAATATTGACTGAACCTCAAGAACCTTACTTAAGATATAATAGTAATAGTCAAGAAATTTATCGATACACACACACACCCCTTAGTGTAAAAAAAAACAATTTGGTGAAACTAAATCAAAAGTGAAGTAAAATGCCGCAGACGTTACCTTTATATTCCATTTCGATGCTGAGATACAATAATTCAAAGAGGAAACCGAATTTTTTACCATTAAAGCTGTAATATCTCCACTTTGTTTAAATATTTTTCAAATTTTCAGATTTAGCATTAAATTTCCTATAAAAATTGAGAACATGTAACCTTGAATTTTACAAACTTGAGTCCTAAAGAACAGCTTGACCTTCAACTTATTTAGGATAGTTACAATGTCATATAATACTCAACGCTCACCGTTTTTCGAAAAAGCTATCCTCAAAACTGCAAATCTCACAAAAACTTAAAAATTTAACCAGCGTTCATATGGTATTATCAATTTAATGATCCGTATCTATTTTATGGAGAAATCTACTTTTAAAACCGGAAAAACATGATGTTTTCATTTGGAATACAAATCAGTTACTTGAGTAAATAAGACATTATGGGTTTATTTATTATTAATTGTGCTGCAATTAACTTTATTTAAAGTTATTACTATAATATGTATTACTAATTGTATATTTAAGTAAATTGTATATTTATTTGTAATTGTGTATAAATTAATATTGCATTGGAATGCAGTATTTCTGTAGAAGCGAGTGTAGAGATCGGAGAGACGGAATCTTGTATGTTATTGGATGGCGACTTGAATTGAAGGATATAGTGAATAAACGGAGGATGACATGTGTTGATAACTTATAGGAGGAATGTATCAAGGAAGTAATCTTATAAATATATAATAATGAAATTCAAACCATAAAGACTATAGCCAGAAATAACGGGTACAGAGCAATCACGATTTAAAAAAAAAAAAAATTAAACCTGTTAAAAAAATTATTTAGAATATACCTTAAACCTCCAGAAGACAAACCCAATCCGAATAAATAATATTTTATCCGATATTATCGCCCAAGTCGGCAAGAAATCAAGGAAATTACGATTAAATCCATCATTTAAAATAGAAAAACTATTATCGTTCTATCTCTTCACCTACAGACAATAGAGATCCTTTCCAAAATAACAGGGTACACGTTCTAAACAGTAATGACAGTGAAGCTTAACACAAAGGTAACTGGACGAAATAAATCTAAGATTAAAGAAACATATAAGTGCAAACAATAATCAGACGCAAAATCCCAACTTCGCATTATATTTAAATCACAGTAACCTTAAATTCTATAAAAACTCGGAAGTGAAGCTGATGCACCATGTAGAAAATAGTGTAAATAAATTATTGTATAATAAACTATTGTGTAAATAAACTCAATCCAATAGTTTGTTCAAAAGTTTAGATGAATATTTCCGATTTATGTATATTTATAGTAGGAACAGAAAAAACGACTAATCATAGGGGAAACCTAAGGGATTTTCTATTTACCTGACTACCCTTAACAACCTCCCATCTTACTTTTATTCCACAGTTGACTCGGTGAACTATTTCAACTGTTTGGAGAAGGCCGCTCTGTCATTGGTGAGTATCAACATGTTTGATTTCTTGGTAAGCATTGAGAAGATGCTGTGGGATGCAGCCAGCTTGATAAATTACACATCCAAGTTTAAACAAAACTTAAATTACGGAGTGACGACGTTTCGACCTGCCTTGCAGATCTTCTGCAGGTCGGTAAAAGAAAGCTACACATACGGATGTAGTTAAACACATTACGTCATGCCATGAAACCACTAACGATTTACCGTCTTTTAAACATACTATAATATACACATAACATAATATACACAAAACTATAATAATGAAGAACTCCAAGGCAGATCGAAATTTTGGCACACCATAATGCAAGTTTTCCTTAAACTTGGATGTGTAATTTATCAACCTGACCATCTTCTCAACCATTGTATCTTTTGTTTTATATTTTTAAAATTAATATATACATATATATATATATATATATATATATATATATATATATATATATATATATATATATTTTTTTTTTTTTTTTTGAAGAGAAAAGATTTGACCCCAGTTGGGATTCGAACCCAAGTCTCCACCTCTCTAGCGTGGCGCCTTATCCACTAGGCTACCGGGCTCGTATCCGAACCAGGGAAATCTTTTCTCTTCACTGATCCATACCCCCGGGCACTCGCAATTGCGACGTACAATTCCCGGGGGTATGGATCAGTGAAGAGAAAAGATTTCCCTGGTTCGGATACGAGCCCGGTAGCCTAGTGGATAAGGCGCCACGCTAGAGAGGTGGAGACTTGGGTTCGAATCCCAACTGGGGTCAAATCTTTTCTCTTCAAAAATAAAAAATATATTTAAAAAATATTTAGTAAACAAGAACCACTTAATTTAATATATATATATCAAAATTATATTTTGTCGACCCTTAGAAATTATATAATTAACTGTTTAACAATAATCGGGTTTTTGGTCCTTTATATTAATAAAGGACCAAAAACCCGATTATTGTTAAACAGTTAATTATATATATATAAACGTTTGAATGAAATATTCTAATATAAATGTGAAATGGTTTATTAATCCGAAGTGAAAAACATTTGGAAGAGGATTTTTGGAAATGTTAAGTTTAGCCAAGAAAATATGTTTTACAATGGTAGAGAGGCAACGAGGAAAATTGAGCATACAAGAGCTATATTAAATTTTTTAAAAAATGGATCCTTACTTGTGTGATTAGATAAGTAGTGGACATATGCTCTATTAGATGAACCAGGTGCACCGGCACTCAACTGCTGACTCACCTTTACCAATCCCACTAGCTCTATTATAGTAACCTGTCTTGTGAAAAGTCAAAGATTATTTTTTAAATCGGCACCCGTTGGATAACTTCATTAATTTCAATATTTACTGTCTCATGGTAAACTTTTCATTATCCGGTCAAGAGGTTTAATCTTTCGCTAAATTAAAGATCATTGTAACAATTCTTCATAATTTTCAAGTTTCATTCAGGATTGTTAACAATGTTTACAATTTCACTATGCATAGAATGAGAGGGTACATCTCTTTTCTATTTATTTATTTTTTATATAATTTAAAAATATATATCTAAACAATTCAATAGGTAGTCATTTAGGACTAATAAATAATATTATTTATCATATCATAAATATTCTATTCCGACCCTTCGTCTAAGTGCCTCAGTGATTGATCTTTGTTGGAAAAAAATAAAATATAACCAATGAAGCGGGGATCAATATATTGTGATATGCAACGACGATGGATCAATTATTGTCCCGGTAGTGGGATAAAAGAAGAGATGTGTTGAGTCCTGGGATCTAAGGTTGTCCACCCATACGGAAGCCTCCATCTTTTAGATTCGTTCTTCATCCAAGATTTCACCTGGGCGGTTGACTGGAATCTATTTCGATACCTTATAATAACTGATACCATAGACTCCGGACTGTTCCTGAAGGGATTTAGGATATTCATCGGAGATGGTATAATTATCAAAGAAATTCATTCAGAACTATTTGCTTACTTTTAGATCACAATCCTACTGTTCCTCTCGGCATGATTACTTGTGAAATATAACCGTATGAAATTCAATACTATATCCATCGCTTTAACGTAACAATGAACTTAGGGCTGCATAAGATGAGGGCGAAACAAATGATTTTAACAAACATGTTCCTATTACATCGATAACATCACATTCCTTCAAAAAAATGATTTCCTTACTTTCACAAAATCTCTCTTACAAATTTCTTAATCTGTTATCCCCCCCCCCCCGTGATTAATCCTTTTTCAATTCATAATAATTACAATTTGGGAAACTACTGGGTATTATCACCACCTTACCGCTTAGATTCATCTTCGGCAACTTTCACAAAAGTATTTCTTACTTATACAAATACAATATTCAGATAATTTTCTTCTTTGTAAATATTCTACATTTATTCTTATATTAAAATTAAAGAAACCGATAGCAATACCTCATCATATAAACCAATATATATCTGCACCCGATCCCTTCAAAGTTTTGATGAAAATTTACTTATGCGAATCCTACCCGTTCTCAAGATTAAAAAAAATTCCTACTCACCGATTCGGATTCCTAATATTTATTCCACAGTTAAACAATTTATTTGCACTGTTGATAATATACCTTCTACACGTGAAAGCAAACAATGAAGCATGGTTAGAATTTCTTAACATAGCATAAGTATTTATTCACGTAAGTCATGCAGGTTTACTTTTTATGCTTAAGACCCACTCTAAGTAGTCTTTAGATCGTTCCTCACAAAGAAACCGCAATCCAATGAAGGCTTGTGTCCTATTAGTCCTACTATTCTTATATTCCTTGACAGGTTTTCCTGATGCTTCAGTTGTACTATCAGTTTTCCTGGTTTTCAATTACCTTTTCCCGATTGTGATACAGATGAATTCAATGCTAAACGTTAGCAAATTTAAAATAAAGGACGTGACCTTTGCTCTTTGGCAATAATCCTGTCCAAAATCATGTGACACATCGCTAACTGGATCTTCTTTCTGGATAAAAGAACATTGAAATCCTCACGCTAGCCTAAAGAGACAACAACATAACAAATCTTTCAGTCATACATTACTTAATACGGTCTTTAACTATTAAAAATATAATAGTATCTAAGAACATTAGCTTTTGGCGCAGGAAAACTTATTCACTCCTTCCACCCATGATTTCTCTCAGCTATGTTCTATGTTACATTTCCAAAACCACCTAACACGATTGCTTCAATATATCTTTCGTTCTCGATCTTTTATCCCGTACTTTTCAACTTTCATAATTCTATGGTTAGATTACTTACTGTCTTTAGTATCTCAAAAACAAAGAAAGTGGAACAAAATCCAAAAACAACTCTTAGAGGCGTTGTCAATGAGCAAATCAACTGTTGACCACATGGCGGTGAAGTAGGGAAAACTTTATGTCAATTTTACTCTGCACTTCTTTGCGGAAATTAAAATTGAACCTTTTTTTGGAGAGAATGGTTACTTGCACCACTGAAAATTAAGAATATTTACCAAATCCTTCTTGTGAAAATAATTAAATTGTTTTTGTTTGAGAGCTCCTTTAAGGATAATGCCACTTTATACCGCCTCCGTTGAATCATCACTAGTGATAGGTATTATTGTCAAATTACAGATATTGGAATGGCGTTAGGCACATCCAGTAAATAACGAATATTTGTAGAAGGACGTAGAAATTTGAATAAAGAAGAGTTAGAATTCATTTTTTATTAATGACACATTGGAAGATATGAATGATAAGAACTGTTTATCATGTAATTATAGTAGCGTAATTATTGTGCCTTAAAAAAAATTGTATTACATATCACACAAAATATAATATTTAATGAAATGGTAAACGATCTGATGATGAGTTGAATTTTTTACTGTCAATAAAAAAAACATATATATATGTTTGTTAGAGGATTACTTAGAGGATCCCCTAGATTCAGTTATCCCCTTCAACATTCCATTTATATTCAAATATATAGATGATATCCTTACTGCTATACCTACAGAAGACAATAAACATAAAATAATTTTAGCTAAATTTAATAAATTTTTAAATAGACTAAATTTTACTATGGAATTTGATTACGATAATAAAATACCGTCTTTACTTACTTCTGATTCGAAACCCTATTGGAATAATAGATACAGAATGGTGGAAAAAAACCAATACATTCCGGGAGATATTTACATTATACTAGTCAATGCCCCAAAAGTTATAAAATCAACACCGCAAAAAATTTAATGAATCGTGCAATCAAGTTATCTACAGAAAAATATAAACAAACCGCGGAAAATAAAGTATTAGACCTTCTTTTAACAATTGGCTATCCACATAGACTCATTTGCAACTTACTAAAACAAACAAATACTCAACAGAAACAACAAGAAAATAATAATAAAAGTATTACACCATCCCATATATACAAACACTATCAGAAAAGCTCAGGAAAACACTCACAAATAACCATAAAACTGACTACACTGTAACATTCAAAAATACCTCCACCATTGATAAATTATTCACCAAAACCTTAACTTACAGTCTAATATTGTTTATAAAATTCCGTGTGAAGATAGTTGTGGCAAGTCTTATTTCGGTACATCGGAACAATATCGACGAGTGTATCAACATAAATACTGTTGCACGTCTATAAATTAAAACCCGAACAAACCTGACCAAACAGCTCTCACCACACATTACAGACAAACAAAACATTCTTTTAAATTTGATTTCCCAAAAATTATTCACCATGAACAAAATAATTTTAAAAGATATATTAAAGAAATGATAACCATAGAAAAATTTTAAAAATCGCGCAATAAACAAAAAATCAGACGTTCTAAATCTTAACACCTATTATTCCAACTTTATACATTCAAACCAATAATATACATTTACATTTATATACATCATATAAATCATCTTTCCATTTAAGAGTATATTACACTGAAATATTTTTGTACCTGCACCTTTGGGAATAACACTCAGTCCTTTTAACTTAATTTTTAAGAAATAGGGTTTTCCCCACAACCTTTGTAACTGTCTGTTCAAAATTCCCCTATTTAGTTGTGTACTAGAATTGTTAGTCTATTCATATCCACTAGTAACATTGTAAGTAGCTTCATACTCCTCTATATTCTGTAATTATATATATTGTTATTGTTCTAACACATGTTCTTATATACTTGTCCTGTGCTAACTTTATGTTTTGAAATAACTTGTATAACTTATATAATTTTATTGTAACCTTTTTTTTCACTGTAGGGCATGATTATGAGAACAATATAGTCTCGAAACGTCGCCAAAATAGTTGTTTTTTATTTATTGACTGAACCTCCTCGAGAACCTTACTAAACATTTAATAGTAACAGTCAATATATATATATATATATATATATATATATATATATATATATATATATATATATATATATGTAATTTTTCTTGATATAAATCAATATTATTAAATATATTATTTTATTTTTGAAGAGAAAAGATTTGACCCGGTCGGGATTCGAACCCAAGTTTCCACCTCTCTAGCGTGGCGCCTTATCCAACTAGGCCACCGGGGTCGTATCCGAACCAGGCAAATCTTCTCTCTTCAGTGATCCATAACCCCCGGGCACTCGCAAATCGCGATGTGATTCCGGGGATGAATGTTCATATTGAACATTACATTTAACTTGGATCTATTGACAATCCGTCACCGTTATATATATATATATATATATATATATATATATATATATATATATATATATATATATATGTAATTTTTCTTGATATAAATCAATATTATTAAATATATTCATATTTTATTTTTGAAGAGAAAAGATTTGACCCGGTCGGGATTCGAACCCAAGTTTTCACCTCTCTAGCGTGGCGTCTTATCCAACTAGGCCACCGGAGTCGTATCCGAACCAGGCAAATCTTCTCTCTTCAGTGATCCATAACCTCCGGGCACTCGCAAATCGCGATGTGATTCCAATATCAATAGATCCAAGTTAAATGTAATGTTCAATATGAACATTCATCCCCGGAATCACATCGCGATTTGCGAGTGCCCGGGGGTTATGGATCACTGAAGAGAGAAGATTTGCCTGGTTCGAATACGACCCCGGTGGCCTAGTTGGATAAGGCGCCACGCTAGAGAGGTGGAAACTTGGGTTCGAATCCCGACCGGGTCAAATCTTTTCTCTTCAAAAATAAAATAATATATATATTATTATATATATATATATATATATATATATATATATATATATATATATATATATATATATATATATATATATATATATATATATATATATAGGTCCTATCGGGAACATAGGACCTATTACCCGATTATTATAAAATAGTTTCTAAAGGTCGACAAAATAGAATTTTGATATATATATATATATATATATATATATATATATATATATATATATATATATATATATATATATATATATAGCTAAATAAAGGTATCGCGGGTTGAAGTTTTTAAAAAGTTTTATTTTGAATGACATACATTGATATAATTATACAAGTTATAACCTAACAGCAATACTAACGGGCATAGTATGACTATACGTCTCAACGACGCGTACAGAATGTCTACCCAGGCTAGGTGGGGGCAGGTTTATGAAGGGTAGGAAGAGGGGTTATCATACAGTTGTTTATTTATATTGCTAATACTATTTAGGTATACTTAACTCCTCCCCCCCCCCCCCCGAGTTCCAAGGTCCCCGATGGAACAAGTACCCATAGTTATCTTAGTGTACACAAGTTGGTGGACTTTATACAATTAAAAATAAAGGACTGGACCTTATACATATCTTAATGTTCTAGGGATTTTATACAAAACAAAAAGATTAGACTTTGAATATCTCTTGTGTACCACATTAGGATTTATACTATTTTTAGTTTTACACAAATAAAAAGATTAAACTTTGTACGTTTCTTAATACTAGGATAGGATTTTATACAATTGTCAACTTCCTATAAAGAAAAGGATTAGACCTTGTTCATTTCTTAAGACTATATTTACAAAAATACAATGTTTATACATTACATGGTTCCTTACATACTTAATAATATACAACACAAATACATTATTCTAATACAAAAGGAAAATTAAAATAAGAGTGTTAGAATTAGCTTCTTCCATAACAAATAATAACTCTAATTTCAAAATAACATAATTAAAACAATAATATTTTAAATCAAAATAATAATTCAAATACTCTTCAAATTACAGTTCATATTAATTTCAAAATAAAATATATACTTTTCTTAATTATAGATTACATAATGAAAACAATTAAACAAAATAACATATCAAGACAAAATAATAGCTTTACAGTGAATATTAATATTAATAAATTTTACAATTATGAAGTTTGGCCACATTATCATGAAATAAAATAATAATTCAAATAATTTTCTAATATTAGTTAATATTGGACATGAATAATCACAATACGAATGAACGACTTTATTTAAATAAATTACAGCATTGCAAGTTGGTTTAGTATCAATACATCTAATTCCTTATATTAATAAATAAACATTTCTTCTTAATACAATTATAATTATTATATTTTACTAAACGAAAAGATGTTTAAGTTATTTTAATGCTATTATTTAAATTAAAATTAAATATTTTTACTCAGATCCATTATCTGAATCGTCCGAATCATAATTATCAGAAGTATTCGAAGTATTGACGCGAAGGGATTCATTATCGTCGTCTGAAATAACGTGTTTCTTTTTTCTCTTTTTTCTATTGGGCCTTTTAATATTATCTATGTGAGTTTTAATAGGTCTTTTGTTTTTTACCAAAATATTTAGTTTTTTAAACTTATTTCTACTTTTTATTTTTGATATTGTGTTTTTTAAATATTCGATATCTCCTAACTGTTTTTGAATATCTACGGGGTCTTCTCTATTTTCATTTAATTTTTCCGTTCTCTTTTCTTTTGCATTATTTTTTTTAGTTCTAATTAAATTATGTAGTAGTTCCTGGTATTTTAGTACGTATTGTTCGGTCAGGTTAATATTTTCATCTGATTCTAATTTGGTGGTTCCAAAGGTAATTTCGTTTGGTGTTAATTTTAATTTATTATTTAAAGTATTATTATAAGCTATGACGGCTAATCTCAGTTTTTATTGCAACGAATATTTATCTCTCTCCTGCCCTATTATCCTTAATAATTCGTTTAAAGTAGAATGGACTCTGTTTAATAATCCTAAAGAGTTTGAATGATTAGCAGACGTGTGATGTAAGATAATATTATTTTCTTCGCAAAATTGTCTTACTAGGTTATTTTCCCTTATAATTCTAGTCATTTAGTAAGTTAGTGCATTATTAAAATTAAAAATATCTATCATTCATTTAAATTCTGTCTGACTATAAAACTGATATTCCTTTGCTAAGGTTTGAATGAATATCAAACAATTTACCTTGATAATTCTATTTTAAGTTTTTGAAGTGTAAACCATTCAAGTCATATCAAAACTGCAGAGCTAACTTTATTTTATAAATGCACAAAAATGTTTATAACAATTATATTCAACTTCTTAAAAGCAAAAATTAGCAAGAAATCAATATCAAGGCTACAGTACGCCTTATTAGACTTGTTGGATTTTTAACCAAAAATGACAATACTTAATCGCGAAGATAAAATGTATACGAATATAAAATGCAATATGCCTAGTTTAAATTTAAACTTTTTTTTTATATTAATTTATTGAAATTTACAACTGTACAATTATATACATTAAGTATATGGGCTGACAAAGATTACAATGACATGTCAAAGCATGAAAAGAACTACTCATCAGTAGCACTTTTATAAAAATTCTACACTAGAAGATCTCTTCTAGGCCATCTTCTTTTCAGACGCCTCGGAGGATTATCGGGAATGGAGTGGGAAGCAAGTTGAGAAATTAATGGATTTGAGTGGTTATGAAGCTTACTTTGAAAGGATAGGTATTTGGTATGGGCTAACCCAGCAACATATGGAACATTAAGGTCTTTATGGATAAGTTTATTTGTAACAAAGTAAGGAGCATAAAGGATTTTTCGAAGTATTTTGGATTATAAGGATTGGATACGGGAAGAATTAGAAGGTTTAGTTGAGCCCCAAAGCTCAACTCCATATGTCCAAATATGTCTGATAACTGTCATGCAAATGAGTCTTTTGTAGTAAAGCGGAAGGTTTGAGCGTCTGTCTAGTAAATGTTGAAGAAGTCAAAAACGACAAGCTGCTTCCTGTCGTTTTAATCTTGTATGTGGATTCCATGTTAAATCCTGATCTGTTCAACAGGGATTAGTGGAATGTCATTAAAGGATACTGTAGGACAGGAGGTCGTAAGTACGACGAAGGGTAAAGGTTATTTGGTGAATTTATTAGGATTTATTTTGATTCTCCATTTTTGACACCACTCTTGAAAGGTTTAGGATATGGGATTGGAGTTTTTGAGAGGCAATGAAAGGATCATTGTTTACTGATAACACACATGTGTCATCAGCGTAAGTGGTGAGGACAGTGGTAGGATGAGTTGGGATGTCAGCTCTATACACCGTATAGAAGATGGGGCCTAGGATACAAATTTAAACTTAAAAATTGTTTATCCCTTTATATATGTTATGTTATATGTCGTTTACCCCTTTAGTTTTATATTTAATATTTCAATTCCAGTGATTAACAGAACATTAAATGAAATGATCATACCTCATTTTGTTTGAATTGAATTGTTAGAAAAAATAAAATAAAATAATCAGTTTTAATTTACAGATTCTTTAGTTTCGTTGATACAATGTAATTGTTTAAACATCAAGCATAGCAGAAGCTTAAAAGAAGAACGAATACAACAATTTAATCTTAAACTTATTTAGCATGGTAGGCATATCTGAAAGTTAAGATTATTATCGGAGTAATAATTATATAAGTATATTCTTCAAATAACTTATTAACATTAGCAAACAAATAATTATTATCAAATGATTAAAATTAAATAGTGACTTTTGGTTTGTTAGGAATCCATTGATTTTTTTTTCAAAATTACCTATAAATATTAATTATAAACGAAACATTGTAATGAGAAGCAACATAAAACTAAATTTTGCAATCTAAATGAATATAAGTGAGTTACAATTTTATAGAAATAGTTAAAATGTCATCGATAATTAATGATGATACTAATAAATGTAAGTTTGAGCAAAAATTGGTATGAATATAAATTATAATAGTTAAGAGAGTTATCTGATTGAAAAACAATTGTTTCAATTCTATTGCTTAAATCTGTATGCCTCAAAAACATATAAACTTGAACACTAATGATTGGTATGATTATGAATATTAATAAAAATGTTATTGATGTTGAATTCAAAGTTACTAGAATAAACAACTGATCCGATTTAAATATTTTTACTTGGTTTCTTTTTATATTTATACATCTTTTTTGGAACAATCCAAAGTGGAAAATTATATGTTGATTTACTTTGTAGTCCAGTAAAATAAGGGTTTGCCGAAGAAAAAACTGCGGAACTTTTATTCTCAACGGATCTTTATCTTTTTTGGGGTGCTGAATCCGAATCTGAAGTTTGCTACCACGGCAACCATCGGCTTCATATTCAAAATCGCAAAAAAAAACCCGTTATTTTTTTTTTTTTTTATCTATAACTCTATAACGAAGCTTTTTTTGAAGAAAGTCTTCAAATGTTAATTGTAGCTGGAACTAATACCTACATAATGAAAAAAAGAAATCCGAAATCGGACCATTTTATTGGGTTATTATATTATTGGGTTATAGTTATTGGGAAAAATGGAGAAATTGGCCAACTTGCCGTAGTTTTAATCGAACGTTTTAATCGGACCCCATAAAATGTACATGCCAGCCCGCTAATAAAAACGTACTGTTGTAAAATCCAAGTGTTTTTTGACACATTTGTTGCTCTAACTCCTCAAGTATTTGTTCGATCCCAAATTTCTTTTTTCTATCTCAAAGCTGATTAAATTCGCTATCAGATGCTATATATGTAAATTATATTAAATCCTGTAAACCACCCAAGCTAGCACGCTAAAGGTGTATGTATGATAAAAATTTCATATATAGGATCTAATTGTAAATTTAACCACCTTTCAGATTGAAAAAAAACATTTTGAATCGGACAAATACTTTCGGAGTTGTAATGATAAATGAGATTTGATGAGAGGCTTTTGTAGTAACCAAATAAATTAACGAGTTTAAACTTTGTTATATTTTCAAGTTCAAAGTATAATTACCCTCATTTTAAATAATTTAATTTAAACAAATTAAGTCATCTAACAAATTAGGACCTGAAGCTTTCTATATAGGCAAACCACTAATTGTTTAACTAATATCTAATAATGATAATTTTGTAAATAAAACATCCTCCAAGTGATCCTTTCATGATGTAGTGATTTGACTATTATAGTCAAGAGCGTCATGACTCAAAAAAACAAAAAGTGGTAAGTACATGGAAACAGTTCTGTATTACTGGCTTTCTTAAGTATCCGAATTTACATACTCCAGTTGCATAAACACAATTTGAATTGTTGTCTATAAATAAATATATATATATATATATATATATATATATATATATATATATATATATATATATATATATATAGTTAAGTATGTCTAAATGGTATTAGGAATATAAATAAACAACTGTATGATAACCCCTCTTCCTACCATATATAAACCTGCACCCACCTAGCCTGGGTAGACATTCTGTTCGCGTCGTTGAGACGTATAGTCATACTATGCCCGTTAGTATTTCTGTTAGGTTATAACTTGTATACTTGTAATTGAGTTCAGTGTATGTCATTCAAAATAAAACTTTTTAAAAACTTCAACCCGCGATACCTTTATTTAGCTGGCGCCCGAACGGAGGAACTTTGGGAAGTGTTAACGTAAATTCGCGGGAGTTCTACCAGTCTTACAGGTATAAAACAGCGAGACCTCTTTCCACTGGCATGAGAAGATTGGGAGCTGAATATTAGCAGAATATATCATTAGATCTTCAAGTCTTTAGGAGCACTTTGGTATTTCAATACCTTAACCGAAGGAACCTACAACCTCTTGCTAAGTATCGAAGGGAAGAAGTTGCGTTCACTGAAGACATCGTTGTATCAAGAACAAGTATTATTAATTTAGTTTTATTTTTATTTTCTGCAATTTAAATATAATTTAGTATAATAAGTATATTAATATAGAATTAATTTATAACTTATTTTATGAATAATTTAGAAGAAAAATTAAGTAATTTAAAAATAACGGGTTCAACATTAATTGATAAAACTAGTAAAATGGCGTTAGAAATTAAAAACTACGATTTAGCACTAATTTCAGAATACGATGGGATTCCCCTGCAATTAGTTGATTTTATAAGAAATAGTAACTTTTTATACGATTTATATTGTAAAGAGGATAATATCCATAAAAATACAAATCAGTCAAAATTAGTTCTAACAATATTGAATAAATTAACGGGAAAAACAGAAACCGCAGTATACAATAAAGAATTCGCGAAAGTTTTAGAAATGATACAATTTTTAAAAAGAAAATATCAGGATACTAGAACACGAGAACAATTAATTTCAGAAATTTTAAATACCCGTACGTATCAAAATGAGAACCCACTTGACTTTAGAAAGACTTGGACAGAAAATATGTGACTTATACGCCCGTATTTATGCAGACAATGAAATAATTGATAAACAGGACGAAATGAATAGGTACGATAAACAAATCTCACACCACGCAGTTCATAGTTTACATCCGGCATTACCTTCATTTACCATATTAAATTAAATTTGATACCTTAGAAGACCTCTAAGATACCTTTAGAAAAAAATGAATTAAAATTAAAAAAAAAAAAAATTTAAATTAGAAAATGATCTATTTTTCATTGATGATAAAAATAAAATTAAAAACTTAATCCGCCATAAACAGATTAATCCGGAAATAAAAGAAGAACTAATTGAAACTATAAGCCAACATAGCGAAATATTAAAAAGAGAAGACGAAAATTTAAAATCTACGGGGTTAATTAAACAAAAAATAATAACGACGAATGAAAACCCGAGAAATTACCGATATCAGTTTAAAAAACAAATAAATGAAGAACTTAATAAAAACGAAGAAACAGTCCGAAATGAATATTATAATCTAAATAAAACAATAGAAACCATTAATAAGTCACGAAAAGGAAAAGCGAAAAATATAATTAGTAAAATCAAAGAAACGGAAGACTTAAATTCAAATTTAGTGAAAGAAACGAACAATTTAAAAGCTTCAGAAAGTAGTTTGAAAGTAACTGTTGAAACATTAAATAATGAAGTAATAAAAGTTAACGAATTGAACCAAAAGACCTTAAAAAAAATAATGGCTTCCATTTCCATAAAAAGTGGGCATGGTCACTGCCATAACCAGTTAAAAATTTTAGAAGCTCAACTAAATGTTCCTTTAGTTCATAAAGAGTTATAAAAATTGTTAAATGTAATAAACAGACAATAGTCCAGTAAAATTAAAAGTAAAATTAGTAGGCTCCAAAAGGCCGTTTTCAAGAAAAAACTGCAGAACCTTTATTCTCAACGGATCTTTATGTTTTTTGGGGTCCTGAATCCGAATCTGAAGTTTGCTACCACGGCAACCATCGGCTTCATATTCAAAATCGCAAAAAAACCCGTTAGTTTTGTTTTTTATCTATAACACGATAACGAAGCTTTTTTTAAAGAAAGTCTACAAATGTTAATTGTAGCTGGAACTAGTACCTACATAATGAAAAAAAGAAATACGAAATCGGAACATTTTTTGCGAAGTTAAGTTATTGGGGAAAAATGGAGAAATTGGCCAACTTACCGTCAGTCCCACAGCTCCGCGAAAACACGTTTGTCGTACTCTTTTGGCTATAACTCTGAAACTATTTTTCCGATACAACATTAATTTTTTTTCATCTTAAAGCTGATTAAATTTACTATAACAATGTATAAATGAAGTTGTAATAGAACTCCGTAAAATGTACATGCCAGCCCGCTAATAAAAACGTACTGTTGTAAAATCCAAGTGTTTTCTGGCGCATTTGTCGCTCTAACTCCTCAAGTATTTAGGATCCCAAATTTCTTTTTTCTATCTCAAAGCTGATTGAATTCGCTATCAGATGCTATATTTGTAAATTATATTAAATCCTGTAAACCACCCAAACTAGCACGCTAAAGGTGTATGTTTTGGCAAAATATGTAAATTATGACATGTTCAGTAGACTGGTGTGGGTATTTCACGGTGTTAATTATAAGTTACATATATAGGATATAATAGTAAATTTAACCAGCTTTTAGATAAAAATATTAAATTTTGGATTGGACAAATGGTTTTGGAGTTATAGCGAATAATAAGTCAAAAAACATTTATTTTACAAAAGTAAGTGATTTTCAGCGTGATAGCTTGTGTATTTCAAGAATTTTGATAAAAATTTCATATATAGGATCTAATTGTAAATTTAACCACCTTTCAGATTGAAAAAAAAAACATTTTGAATCGGACAAATACTTTCGGAGTTATAATATCCCCTATAATATAATATCCCAGACGCCTAAAAACCCGTACTGTTGTTAAATCCATAGTTTTCGGCACATTTATCATTACAACTCCGAAAGTATTTGTCCGATTCAAAATGTTTTTTTTCAATCTGAAAATTTTACTAGTTTTATCAATTAATGTTGAACCCGTTATTTTTAAATTACTTAATTTTTCTTCTAAATTATTCATAAAATAAGTTATAAATTAATTCTATATTAATATACTTATTATACTAAATTATATTTAAATTGCAGAAAATAAAAATAAAACTAAATTAATAATACTTGTTCTTGATACAACGATGTCTTCAGTGAATGCAACTTCTTCCCTTCGATACTTAGCAAGAGGTTGTAGGTTCCTTCGGTTAAGGTATTGAAATACCAAAGTGCTCCTAAAGACTTGAAGATCTAATGATATATTCTGCTAATATTCAGCTCCCAATCTTCTCATGCCAGTGGAAAGAGGTCTCGCTGTTTTATACCTGTAAGACTGGTAGAACTCCCGCGAATTTACGTTAACACTTCCCAAAGTTCCTCCGTTCGGGCGCCAGCTAAATAAAGGTATCGCGGGTTGAAGTTTTTAAAAAGTTTTATTTTGAATGACATACACTGAACTCAATTACAAGTATACAAGTTATAACCTAACAGAAATACTAACGGGCATAGTATGACTATACGTCTCAACGACGCGAACAGAATGTCTACCCAGGCTAGGTGGGTGCAGGTTTATATATGGTAGGAAGAGGGGTTATCATACAGTTGTTTATTTATATTCCTAATACCATTTAGACATACTTAACTATATATATATATATATATATATATATATATATATATATATATATATATTTATTTATAGACAACAATTCAAATTGTGTTTATGCAACTGGAGTATGTAAATTCGGATACTTAAGAAAGCCAGTAATACAGAACTGTTTCCATGTACTTACCACTTTTTGTTTTTTTGAGTCATGACGCTCTTGACTATAATAGTCAAATCACTACATCATGAAAGGATCACTTGGAGGATGTTTTATTTACAAAATTATCATTATTAGATATTAGTTAAACAATTAGTGGTTTGCCTATATAGAAAGCTTCAGGTCCTAATTTGTTAGATGACTTAATTTGTTTAAATTAAATTATTTAAAATGAGGGTAATTATACTTTGAACTTGAAAATATAACAAAGTTTAAACTCGTTAATTTATTTGGTTACTACAAAAGCCTCTCATCAAATCTCCTTTCATTCTTCAATCACCTAGCACCACTTAAGTTGTCCGGTTTTCGACGGTCCCCCGCTCCCTGGATTAGCCCAAAAATTAGAGAATTGATGAAGAGAAGATGCAGCTAGGAAGCGCTTCAAACGTCCTCGAATTCCAGAGGACTACTTCACATTCAGTCTTCATTGCGACGTGCCAAGGCACAGTATTTCAATTATATCATATCCCAAGCTCTTGATCCCAAGTCCAAGTGGAAAATCCTGAGAAAATTATCTATTCCGGCTTTACCCCCCTTACCAACTTCCCAATTCCCCCTGATGAACTTAACTATTTTTTCGCTAACCCCCTTCCTAACAAGCCACAAATTAATCCCTTACCCTCAACATATACAATTCCTCAAACCCCATTCAATCCCGATAACTTCTATTTTCTTCACATTCTTCCCAATGACCTAATCACTTCCGTACTCAAATCCCGAACCAATGTTTATGGCTTTGATCAAATTCCTGTAAAAATTATTAAACCCAGTCTTCCTGCCCTTTTACACATTTACAACTTTTCCCTCCGCTTGGAAAAATGTCCTTGTGCGCCCGCTGAATAAAACCCCCTCTCTCTGCATAGCTTCCCATTTCACGTCGATTTTCCCTTTTGTCAAACCTGTCAAAACCACTGGAAAGATTAGTCCATTCTCAACTCTCCACCTACCTCGAGCACAAAGATCTCCTCACCTCTCTCCAGTCAGGCTTTCGTTTAGGATACTCCGCTCAAATGGAATACTCCACCCTATTAGTGACACAAGACCTCCATGTACCAACAGAAAATTGCAAGCCTTGCCCTATTCGATTGTTCAAAACCTTTTGATTGCGTCGATCATACAATTCTCCTCTCCAAATTACATTATCTTTCCCTACCCAACTGTGCTTTAAGCTGGTTCCTCTCTGTCTTGTCTCACCGTTCCCAAACAGTTATCATTCCCAACCAATCTCCCTCGTCCTCACTACATTTAACACGAGGTGTTCCTCAAGGATCCTCCCCGTCACCAATCCTCCGTCTCTGCTTATATTAACGACCTACCCCATGCTATACGCCAATCCCAGTATCATTTGTATACCGACGACCTCCAAATCTACCATCCTTCCATCCTTCAGACATGTTCGAAGCAAGATTCAGGATGATATTAAGAACATCGGCGAAAAATAACTTCCGTCTGAATCCAGAGAAAAGCAAGGCTATCCTTATCGGTTCAAAACCTACCTTTAATTCCCTCCCTTACTATCCATTGCTTTACCTCAATAACAGACCAATTCAATTTCAAATTTCCATCAAAAACCTCGGAATCTCCTTTGATCAACATATATCCTGGACTAACCATTTTTCACAAATTATCTGAAAATCTACCAGGTATGCAAGTTTAAAATGTCGTTTATTTCTTAAAATATATACACAGTAATTTAAAAAAAAAGTATAATATATTTTATTCAAAGTACTGACCCTCGCTTTATACACATTTTGTCCATCTCTCGGGCAATATATGGATACCATTCCAAAAGAATGCTTCATCTTTATTTGAAATCCATTCATCGAGCCATTTTCGTACGTTTTCGAAAATGTTGAAGTGTTGCTCCGCCAATGAGTGTCCCATCGATGAGAAGAGGTGATAATCAGAAGGCGCCAGGTCAGGTGAATACGGCGGGTGGGGTAGGAGTTCCCAACCAAGCGAAGAAATCGTTTCCTTAGTCAATCTGGCTGAATGTGCAGGAGCGTTATCATGCTGAAGAATGACTTTGGCGTGCCTGTGAGCCCATTCTGGGCGTTTTTCGATCAATGCGTGACTCAAATTGATCATTTGTTGTCGGTAGCGCTCGGTATTGACTGTTTCGCCGGGTTTGAGAAGCTCGTAGTAGACTACTCCCTTCTGATCCCACCACACACACAGCATTGTCTTCTTCCCAAAACGATCCGGTCTTGCACTCGATGTGGATGGTTGTCCTGGCGTTACCCATGATTTTTTTCGTTTGGGATTCTGAAAATAAATCCATTTTTCATCGCCAGTTACAACTCGATGCAAAAAACCCTTTCTTTCGTGGCGTAAAAGCAGCATTTCGCACACAGTTTTTCGTTTTTCCATCTGTCGTTCGTCCAATTCATGTGGAACCCATTTTCCAACCTTTCGAATCTTTCCCATAGCTCTCAGGCGATCGGAAATGGCTTGCCTAGTGACATTCAACTGTTCTGCCATTATTTGTTGGGTTTGGGTATTGTCTTCGTCTAATAAAGATTGCAATTCCAAGTCCTCAAACTTTTTTGGTCGATTTTCTCGTTTTTGATCAGTAACATCAAAATCACCACGTTTGAAACTTTGAAACCAACGTTCACATGTCCTGACGGTTGGAGCAACATCGCCATAAGTCTCAACAAGAATTCGATGACATTCAAATGCCTTTTTCTTTTGATTAAATAAGAAAATCATGACATGCCGCAAATGCTCTTTATTTTTGGCTTAAAATTAGACATTTTTAACACCAAAGAAAGGTATGATACGTCCACGTAAACGACTTAAAAACAACTGACTTTTGTAAACAAATGACTAACAAACAAAATAGCGTTTAGAGATAAGCAAATCCTTCAATAGGCTAAGAGCGCATTCTATTGGAATTAAAACGACATTTTAAACTTGCATACCTGGTATTATTATCCTCAAACAGCTCCAAAGATATCGTGATTCCTTTCCCCGAAGTACCCTCCAACTTTTGGTATCCTCTCTCATTTTTCCCCACATTGATTAACGGTGCTTGGTGTATGGGGGGCTGTCTGTCGAGTTAGAGATGAGACTAAGGAGACTAATGAATTGCTTCATAAGATTCATCTTTGGGTTCGTCAGACGGTCTCTCGTATCTTGCCGGTACAATGAGCTAGGGTGGCTTTTCACCGATTTTCAACGGCAATACTTCCTCGGCACTTTCCTATTCCAGTCATTAAAAACCTATAAACCTTCCTATATTCTTGACCTACTTACTTTGCGTTTCTCCATTCACCTCCTGAATACTAGATCCCAACCTTCCAACCTATATACCCCTCACATAGAACTGCCTCCTTTGAAAAATCCTTCGTCATCCGTGCTACCTCTTTTTGGAATCCCTTACCTATCCATATTCGCAAAACCTCTTCCACAATATGTAAATGTACATAAGTGTGTTAAAATTTTTATTATTGATTGTTTTTTATTTTACTTAATTTTTTTTTTTTTCTCATAATTTAATTTGTAATACTGATGTGCTGATCTATAATTAATCTCAGCCAGACAATTGTACCTTTTATTGTGCACTTTAATTATTCTTAAGGGACAGTCTATCCCAGAGTTAAGTTTATTTTTCATTTCATTTCAATTATGTGCGTGTCAAGATAACCGTCAGATTCTCTGAATCAGTGAAGTCAGGGAGGGAATAAAAATAGGCTTAAGTTGGATTAATGCTTTCTTAAATCTTATAAAACAACACTTGAATTCATTTATGCTCCTAGTTCTTCAAAACTTTTGATGGTAGACAAATGGGGACATATTAGTTGCTTAGACTAGTCAGCAGAATTTTTAAGTAGAGATATTTCACAATAGAGTAAATCAAAGAGATGGTAGTGGTAATGCACTCCATCAAAGAGAAGAGACATGGGATCTTGATAGGAAGGTGACGTTGGATTCCCATATAGGTCGGCTGATTTTATTTCGTGGTGGTCCCGTTAAATCAATTTCAGCCATCCAACGTATAGGATAATTCGTCCTTTTTTCCATTTAATTAGATGTAAAATATTGAAATTGTATTTAAATATAGTAAATATAATTAATGAGTTGTGCTTAAATGTTTTAAATTTATATGTCGAGCATAGGTAATGGATGTTATGTAGGGGGGATAGGGAGAGGTGAAGCTAGGAAATAGTTACCCCCCCCCCCCCCCCCCCCACCCTCCTGACTAGACTATCTACCCCTGATATAAATCACCTGCAGCCACCTAGGGTAGAGGAACTTTTGTCAGGAACAGGTTTTATCCAGGAAGTAGCTTGCTTGCATTTACGGACTTCCGTTAGCATCGTTTCTTTGTTTGTTAATGCTATGTAGGGGAAGAATTAACGTTTTGAGGATCCGACGATGCCAACAATAACTTCAAAGGGAATTTTCAAGATGACTCCAATATTTATATGGTACTTTCATTTTCCTGGATCTTTTATTTTACATGAAAAAAACGATATAAAATCTTTATTAAAATACTAAGTTTCGGTTAATTTAGGTTTATAAAGTTTGTAATTGAAGATTATTGGCTTATATTTTTTCCCCCGAATAACATTTGACACCTTAAAACCAATATAATGGAGTTTGGTGAATGCTTACAAAACAAATAGGTCAACATCTTTGAATTAGGTCATGGCGGGGACATGAGTTTCCTGGGAAGGAATTTAGTGAGAATTAATGATGATTGATTAACCATACCACACATGCATAGAAACAAACAGGATTTCAAAATATTAAAAAAGATAACAAATGGGCAGTTACTTTGTAAGGCATTGACATGTTATCAATCATATGTACTAGATACTTTTTAATTTGTAAATTGCAATAAATAGATCTTAACTAAAACAAATTACAAATTACAAACTTAGATGACTAACAATTGTTTGGAAAAAGAAATGAATTAGATTTTTAAAATATATCTATTTATTAAAATGTTTCGGATTTTCTCATTACTGTTATTTTTATGGACATTCAGTTATAATTATTTTATATTTTTGTCTTTCTTTCGGATTCCTTTCTGAGCTATTATCAGTTGTAAGTACATTGAATAGCAACGTCGTTAATTAATATTGTGAGGCAAATGTCAACTCTGGATAGAAGAAATACCCAAAATAAATAAATCCATTGTTATTATAATTCATAATTTGTCTCAAGGAAGAGGTAACGTGTCTCCTTGGAGCGATTCTGAAACCTAGGAAAGTATAAAAAAACAAAAAAAACAACAGAAGAAGTTTACTTCCGTTCAGAAATGATGTATAAATATAAGAAATTAAAGTTGTTTGCTTGTCATTACAATACCCCAAAAGTGTGATGGGTTGTGGGGGGAGAACAAGAGGACAAGAAGAGGCTCCGGTTCTATGATCTATCTCAAAGCTCAATCTACTTTGTAAATTATCACTTTTATCATTGCCCTTTTATTAAAAAATAGAAATAATAATATATACTATCTGTGACGACCTACTTGGTCGTCTTACCTTTTTGCTTGATATATCAGGCAAAAAGGTAATTGCTATGAGAAAAGTAATGATAATGATCCGGTGAGTTACTATCTGACTGCAATATATACAATCCGCGAATTCGGCAATCCGAATCAAACTGAAAAATAGGTTAAAGCAATTCAGCACGTCTGAGGCAAGATCATTGTTTGCAGAAATAGTGCAGACGCTGTGATTCTGGAGATGAACTAGGTCTTAATAGAGATCTGTCAATATCATTGCTACTGCTTCCTGATACGATTGTCGATAGGACATTTACTTATAATAAATTAATTTAACTGTATTAAATCGTCTTGCTGGTTAAACTTTTGGCATTACTGTTAAATCAAATACACGAACGCAGATGAAAGACAATATAAAATCTTTTCACATATTGCAGCTATAGTTGTTGGGATGTAGATATTGGTGTGGGGAGAGAATCCAAAGAAAAACTATCCCTTGCTATCCCTTTACCCTTTACATCACTAGTTCCTCCGATAAGAGGAAAACACAATACTTAACCGATTTACCATCTTTGACCGCGAGATTCATATAGAAATTGTCGGAAATTCTGTTTCCATATTATTATATAACGGGCTTTAACCACTTTAAAACCGGTTAGCAATTTGAAGTACATAGTTACTGCGTTCTCATTTAATTGGCTTAGATTCAGTCGATATTTCCATTAGCAATGAAAAAGCTTCTATTTTGACTGCAATTATTTTTTTAGATATGGGATTTCATTCTAATTTTATGTGGAAACAATGTAAAATTTTACTTTAGTATCTTAGTATATATATATATATATATATTTACGAGACAGTCAAGTAGCAAATTAAATTAAAGGTTATTTTAAACTACAGTCCTATTTAGCTCATTCTAATGCTCTATTCTTTCACTCATGATATAATCCTATAATGAGAATTACGATTAATACTGTAATAATTATTATTCATGTTCTTGTTATTGTTCATTTTATAGTTGAAATAGTTAAAATAGAATCAGTGCAAGTCCTTATATAGAATACTTAAAAGTAAAACATTATAACTATCTTTCCTATTCCACCTACTTTCCTTAATGAATCCTAAAAGGCTTAACAAACCTTTTCTGAAAGAACAGCTTTTTCCTCCAATTTGCAATATAAAAAAAATGAGAGGATGTTGTGTAGAGGTGAGGACAATACTGTCACTAACTTTTTTATCATTTATGATTTATGTTTTGTTCAGCTAATGGTGTTTTATTTGTGAACGGGATTCGTTTTAAAGAGCCTATAGCTGGCTAAGGTAGCTAATTCTATTTAGGAGGTGGTTCTCACGGGACAATGAAGTGTACTAATATTCTCGCGTGAGGTCATGCTTGGAAGAACCCACAGCATCCAACCAGTCGTCTTCTCAATACAACATAACCCTCTTCACAGTCCAAAATATTTTAAGATTAGAATCTGCATCAAAAAATACAATCAATCAGATGTACAACATATTATTACTAGAATTTTATTTTTTGACTTTTATCATCACAAGATTTTATTCGAATATTTCTATGAATATGAAATATGAATAATTTTTTCGGGGCCTGAGATCCACTTATTTCGATGCATTTTGTAGATTCTGATGGCTGAATGCAAGTTGGGTATTCAAAGGAAGGGAAAGTTAAAAACCGAGATAACCTTTTAATAATAATAATAATAATAGCTCCTTTATTTCCACAAAGATAATTACAAAATAATAAAAGAAATTTACATTTTTTTTTTCAAGGAAAAGTGGCCCATCTTTGGGCATAAGCCTCTCCCAGTTTTTTCCAAATGTCTTTATCATTTGCTGACCGGTGCCATAGACACCCCAGAAGATCTTCGATGTCGTCCCGCCATCTCGAACTAGGTCTTCCTCTCTTCCGTGTTGAATGGACAGGATACCAATCTGTGGTTCTTTTGGCCCATCTTCTACTGTCCATTCTTGCTATGTGGCCTGCCCATTTCCACTTAATTTCTAGGAAGGTTGTCACCGCATCTTTTGTCTTGGTTATTTTGCGGATCTTCCTGCTACGGATTTTATCCCTCAGCTTTATCCCTAGCATGCTCCTTTCCATCGCTCTTTGGGTAATAGCTAGGCTATTAATTATATGTCTGTTTGCAGGCCAAGTTTGGCAACCGTAAATTAGGGAAGGTAGAATGCAAATATCGAAGACTTTTTTCTTCAGGGCGATAGGCATGTTACTTTTGAATATATCTTTGTTTGACCAATATTTAGACCAAGCTATTTTGGTTCGCCTTTTTAATTCTTTTTTAAATCTTTCTTCAAAAGATATATATTTCCCGAGATAAACGGTTTCTTCTACCCATTCTAACTTGCGATCTTCTACGTAAATTTCTTCCTTGTTTCTGTTAGTCATTAGGAAAGATTTGTTATAGTTGATTTCTAGTCCTGCTTCTTTCCCTTCTTCGTTTAGTTGCTGCAGCAAGCAATTTATTTCTTCAATAGATTCCGAAATCAGGACAATATCGTCCGCAAATCTCAGATTCGATAGTTTTGATCCATTGATAGTTATTCCCATTTTTTTCCCAGTCCAGTTTTCGAAATACTTCTTCTAGAATACAATTGAAGAGTTCAGGTGATAAAGGATCTCCTTGTTTTACTCCTCTTTCTAACGGAAAGTCAGCTCCAGGTTTTTCGAGAATTATTCGGGCTTTACTATTGTTATACCAATGTTGTAAAATACGAATTATGTCATTGTTGATAGCTTGTTTTTGAAGACTTTTGAATAGGAAATTATGCTTTACGGTGTCAAATGCTTTGCTGTAGTCCATAAAGGCAAAATATACTGGTATTTGATATTCGTTGGATTTTTCGATAATTTGGTGGATTGTGTGTAAATTGTCAATTGTGGAGTACCCTTTGCGGAATCCAGCTTGTTCTGGAGGTTGGTTTTCGTTTATTTGGTTTTTTAATCTCTTCTGGAGGGCTTTGGAAAACAATTTTGCAAATACAGGAATTAAACTTATAGGGCGGTAATTGGTTAGGTTTTGTCTGTTACCTTTTTTGTGGATTAATAGAACGTCTGATTCCAACCACTGTGAGGGTAGTTTATTCATTTGTATAATTTTATTAAATAATTTTGTTATTGGTGGGGTCATAATATGAGGTACGCTTTTTATAAGTTCAGCTTTGATCCCATCTCTACCTGGCTTTTTTTCATTTTTGATTTCTTGAATAAGTACGAATATTTCATCTTCAATGAAATCTATGAATTTTTCTGGGTTCTGTTCGATATTTGAGTTTTCATTTATTAATATTTTAGTGCTGTCTGAATAAAGATCCCTGTAGAAAGAAGTAGCACTGCTCAGGACATCTATTCTGTTTGTTAATGCTTGACCGCTGGTACTGTGTAACTTGGTGATCCATTTCTTTCCTACCGAAGTGATCCTTCTTGCTTTTCTGACAGCTGCATTTTCTTCTATAAGCTTCTCGATTATATCTCGATTATATTTATCTATATCTTTTCTAATATTGTATTTTACTTTTTTGCAAAGTATGTTGTATTCTATTTGTTCTTTACTTGTCTTTTTTTTTTTCTTCCTATTTTCTCTTTCTCTAATCATAGTTAATGTATTTTCAGATAGCTTTGATTTATGATTAGTGTCCTTTAGGTGAGAATTTCTGGCTGCTGTTATTACTGCTAGTTCTAATTCATTATATGATATCATATTCATTATATGATATATAAGATAACCTTTTACGAAGAAATATATCGAGGAAGCTCAAAAGCTGAAGTAGAGGTGTGCAGGGCCTCTAGCAATCTATTGAAAAAAAATCCTGAGTGAGATGAAACGAGAAGAAGGAGAATGTCGTAGGTGAGGTACTAAGATGAAAGCATCCACAAGTTTAGAATAAGAAGGATGATTGTTAACACTCATTGAGAATCCAGGTGAATACACTATGGAAAAAGATAAAATTAAAAAACATTTTTCCCTACTCCAGCTTTTTCCATCCACAAGTACATCCAGTTCGCTTCCTACTGAATCGTTGGACACATCTCAAAATTGGCTTATCTCTAATTCAACTTCAATACTTATGTCTTCCAAAAATCTTAATGCATTTAACTCTTTTTTGAGATTTTAAATAAATCCTCAATTGTTTACTTAACTATTTCATCTTTTCCACCAAATGATATTATAAAATAATGAGAGAAATGCCAAATCCAATTACATCACTTAGAATTTTTTAGTTTATTTATTTTGTATCTTGTATAGTTATAGGATTTTTTTTTCTTTTATTTGATTTAATTTTACTCATTGTATGAATGGATTCTTTGTCATCCATATTATTCATTGCCATTAAGAGAGGCAGCTTGTAATATTTATTCAATAATACAATTAAAAAAAAGAGATTATTTATTTATTGATATTGACAACTGTACAATATATATATACACAAAAAAAAAAGTGCTTATCCATTCAAGCAAAGATCAGACACTACAACACTGTCATCAAACCGGCAGCCTTGTACGCAACTGAAATCCTGGTACTTACCAGAAAACAAGCTCTGGAAAACATCAAGAAAGCAGAACGAAAAATACAATAATTAGGAAAATTATTGGTCTATTAAAGAGAGAAGGTGGCTACAGACCAGAGTGGATGCTCCAACATAATAAAACCATAGAGAAACTTTTAAACATCGAAGCGGGCATCAGGAAACGTAGACTGACATTCTACGGACATATACGCAGACTACCCGAACACAGTACACAATAAACCTTAAAATAATGGCATGGAGCACACAAGTGAAGAAAGACCCAGAAGATACAAAAAAAAAAAACCCAGAAGAAGCTCTAGACAGAAATACTTACGGACGAAAGGTGTATGCGTGGGAAGTACAGCCCGGAAACGGAATCAAGAAGACTGAAAGAACTTGGTCGGAGAATTGGAGGGAGAACATGGGGAGAAAATAAAGATCATTTGGGCGCGTCGTAAGAAGAGAGGAACCACAAGAGCTTTACGTGATCTATCTTAGGTCCAGATCGTGCCTAATAATAATAATAAATATATGTGTATATACATATATATCAAGTAAATGTATGGAAAATGATTACAATAACATATAAAGAAACTACCCATTAGTAGCACTTCAATACATAAATATATAAATTATGTTATCACAACATAGAAAATATCAATTAAAAAAAAATTAATTTACTAGTTTGTTGAATTAGTTAAAAAAAAAAAAATAATTTGAATGAATTTCTACAAAAATAACAAAAACAAATACAGTGTGAGTACTTTTCTTAGCATAGCATATTCTTGTCAAATTGAATATGATCGTAAATGCGTATGCTTATGAATAGTGCATAGGGTACGTGTTTAGTGCATAAGGTATTCTGTATATATAGTGCATTATAAAATGAAATATCGCTTCTCATACTTATATCGATCCAAATTCTTTTGTCGTGTTTCTAAATATTATAGATTAATGATATCACTGAAGTAGGTAATAGATATCACTATATAGATACAGGAAATTCTATTTCTCTTTCTTCTGAAAAAGACATTCTTCAATATCAAAGAAAGGTACTAATATGCAAGAGGCACTCCACTAGATCGGCCTCACTATCGATATACACCGACCAGTTCGATCCTTACGCTTCACTTCCAGTTTACATTTATCGATAGCTCTTTCCTATAATTTCTCATGTAAACATCCACTTCTACAGATTCAACTTGGATTGTGTTGTTTAGTGTGATATATTGATATTTAGTCTTCTTAAATGTAATAAGGTAAAACAGAAGTTAATAACATGAGTTTCTACATGGATTTAGTGTTTTATATATTGATGTTTTCTTATTCCCTCTTCCCTAATTTGCGAAAGTTAGCAACATTAATTTCTACATGGATTTGGTCTTTTATATTTGTTATATCAACTTATGACAGAAATTTTCAGTTTGCATATTTTGTGAATGGATTCTTACACGCCCACAGGGCCGGAACTAGGAAATTTGTAAGGGGGTGGGGCAAAGATCAGTTTGTGCCCCCATTCCCCCTTCCCTACTCTCTCCCTCATCATCAATATATTTGTCTAATAAGAATTAATCAATTAATAATTGTCTAATAAAATTAATTTAATAATTATACAGTATAATAAAGTGCAATTAAATAAAACTGAACGATATTGACTAAGATATTATTATTTCTAAAAGCTTTTAATAGCTTATTATTTTTGTATAAATGTTTCCACTTTTGCCGCCTAGTGCTCTTCCCCCCCCCCCCTCCACTTGCCTTGCCCTAGTCCCGGGACTAGTCTTCCATATTACTTATTGCCCTAAAGTGAGACAGGTTATATTATTAATTCAATAAAACAATATCGACCTTAAAATGAGTTTGAGAAAGTATATAAGAAGATTATATTTTAATATCAGACAGTATAACAGAAGTTAATATTAGTTTGGACATGGATTTGGAGTTTGTGCGTAAATGAAAGAGTATTATCTTTTCCCTCCAATAGTAGCGACTAAATCATCGAATAAGTAAATAATATATTAAGAATCAATTGAAATAAGCTTAGAATCGATAAAAGGTATCCTTGGCGGTTGTAGGGGCTGGTATAGTTGAAGTGCCTCTTGTATAGTAGTAGTAGACTTTAATTGATATTTTCTATGTTATGATAACATAATTTATGTATTGAAGTGCTACTATATATATATATATATATATATATATATATATATATATATATATATATATATATATATATATTGTACAGTTGTCAATATCAATAAATAAATAATCTCTTTTTTTTTTTTTTCATTTCGTAGATATTACTTCCAGCTGCAATTAGTATTTAAAGACTTTCTTCAAAAAATGCTTTGTTTTCATGATATAGGTAACAAAACGAAAATGTCTGGTATTATGGGCGTTTTTTTTTTTTTTTTTTTTTTTTTAACGATTTTGGTTTTGACGCTGACGTCTGCCACGGTAGCAAACTTTAGATTGGGATTAAGCACCCCAAAACACATGAAGATCCGTTGAGAATAAAAGTTGGGCAGTTTTTTCTTGAAAACGAACTTTAGGAGCCTTATTTTACTGGCCTATGTGCAGTTGGAAGAGGAAGAGAAAGGTTGTTAACCACCTTTCATTTCTATTTCAGTTGCACACAGGAATTTGTAACCTTGGAGAAAGGTGAGGAGGCGGGCGCAATCCCCTCGATAAGGGTATCTCATTTTGCCTATTATTCCTGTTATTCCTAAAATTAGAAAAAGTTGGACTTTAGATGATAAGCCACTCCTATCCTTTCCTATGCCACGACTGCCAAAAAAATATTGTCACTTTTTACTTAACATTTCATGTGATTACGATTACTGCAACATTTAATTTATTTTTGTTAACATGATAACATGACCTAATAATGTGAGAAAGCCATGAGTACATACAGACTACGATATATATCCGCCTAAATCAGCAGATTATAAAATTTAAATAAACTGTATTTTACTTTATATATTTCCCAATCATATTTGATCTATATTTCTAAAATTTATTTCGATGTTATGGAACAAACCGTTATTTTTTTTTAATTATTTTTTTGGTAAGTTATTTTAAATAATTTTGTGTTTTAGAGAAATCAAATATATTTCCTTTTCAAACGACTACAAAAAAGAGGAGGTTCTCAATTCGTCTGCATTTTTGTTTGTTTTGTATGCTTGTGAAGTGATTACTCCGTCAATTATGAACCGATTTTGGTGATTCTTCATTTGATCGGTAGGTCATACTTCAGAGGTGGTCCCATAAATATTTTATAGAAAACAACTTATATTTAAAAAAAAAAATGAAAAAAAAAATAATAAATTACTTTTATGTAACCTTCCACTATAAACATATTTCTCCATGGTAACTAAATCCAAATCATTAACAGAACTAATTTACATATACAGTCAAATCTCGATTTGCCAAACTTCGATACGCAGAATTCTTTAATGAGTCGAACAAAATCTAAGGTTGCAAGTACATTTCAGGCAAAAAACGTGAAAAATTAGGTAATAATTGTAAATAGGTCGAACTTAAAATAGGAGTCGAAAGAGGACTTCTAGGACTTCCACCTCTATGAATCCAACTATTGGAAGTCATCGCCTCAATAACTCAAACTCAAATGCAAAGAATTTCTTGGATAAATTATTTGTTTTCCTGTTTTCTGTCATTGTTTATCTTTTCAGTTAATGGGTACACAAGAGAGTTATTGGTTATTCACTCGAGTGGTTGTACAATGGCTCGGCGAAAATTGAAAATTCTTTCAATTAACGAATAGTTTAAACTAATTCGCAAATTGCAGAAAGGAGAAGGAAGTCCTGAGGTTATTGCTACTGAATTCGGATTTCTAAAAAATAAAGAAAAGTTCGCCACTGGTGGAAGACGGTATGTCTACTTATAAGTAATGCCAGAAAAAAGCTCAGTTCAGTGATATTGAAGGTTGTATGATTAAGTGGTTCCGGGTATTTAATTTTCTGTTTCAATGACTTTATATGTATATACAAAATATATATACCTATTAGTAAAAAATATACGTAATTATTTAAACTCCAATTTCGTGTTCATTTTTTACCATTTACATGAAGATAAGTCGAATGATATCATCGATAAGTCGTTGTTTAATAAGTCGAACTCTTGGAAGTCAATCTATTTTTCAGGGTCCCTTGAAGATCAATTTATCGGGAGTTGACTGTATAAATAAAAATACACTCATTTACCACTAAAAAGTGAAAAATAAAAATAAATTTTAGAAGAAAAAAAACTGACTTAAAGATTAAACCTACATGTACAAACTTAAACTAAAAAATAAAAAATGACATTTTAATTACTTTCAAACAAAGAGAATTTAATTAAAATTAACGAAATTATCGATATCTATTCACAATTTATGATCAGTTATTATTAGAGTCACTGCCTACCAAAACGATCAGAAATAAAAAAAATAAATAAAATGTAATTATAAAGATGCCCCACCATTTCTTCCCCACCACACCGATCTCACGTCCCATTCAAAAGTTTGTTGCAAAGGGGGTATAAATCAAGTTTATTAAGGGGGATTAATTAAGTTTTTCTTTCTCATGAGTTGATTATATTCTTTTTATTTCAAATATAATTCCAGCATTGGTTCCTCTTTCACTTGTCTTAGTACAAACATATATTTTGAGCAGCAGTATTTCATACGTCCAAACTTTATTGGGGGAGTACTTTTAGTAACGCCTATGAGCAGGTTTTAATCCATTAGTATAATAATAAGGCATGTGGCTGTATAGCTTAACATTTTATGTTTCTTTTTTTCATCCTTTTTTTCGATTTTATAAAAAATAATTAAATATTTTTTTTAATTTTCAATAGGCGAAATATTAAACATTATATATTTTCCATTCTTCATAAATCGTTATATAAACCTTATTAATTTTCATTTCAATAGTTGCCAGTCATTCCGTATCCTCCAACCTCTGTCAATAGAAGATTTATTTCTTCCGATCCAAAGACCCAACTTGTTCTAAATATTATACTTGATTTATTTAACAGTATATATGAAAAACACTTTATGAATGAGCTTATCTACTTTGGATGCTTGGATACACACACACACACACACACACACACACACACACACACACACACACACACACACACACACACACACACACACACACACACACACACATATTAACATATAGTGATTATATTTTTTATTTTTTTTTCTTGAATGAGGGAGCTTATAATATTTATCAATAAAACAGTTCAAAAAAAGAATAAATGGTATTTCTATTCGAAATTTCCTAATTATCAGCAGAGCTTCATAAAAAATCTTATCGGTAAGAGTATTCCATGCATTTTTGACTTGATACAAGCCAAATTACCAGTGTTTCACTATTGCCTTTCCAATCATCCTACCCCTCTGTTTCAATCCTTATCCTCGTCATCCATCCCTATTCATACCTCCTAGATGTTTGGAACGAACGGCAGTGGCCACGGGATCATTGATAAATATTAGACAATTGAGTGATCGCAATGGCCAACGTTTTTACTAATGTATTCCAAACATTTCGGCTGGAGTACTTTATAACTCGGCCAAGTTGGCATTTAAATCACCGACGATGGCTGTTTCTGAGGCCACTTGTTCGAGGAGAGTGAATTTTGTAAATTAGTAGGGATGTTTCAGGTAAACTTTCGGAAAGAAAAGAGTGGTTCTAAAAGGGCTAGGGAATGATTACATAGATAGAATCGTTAGGATATTTTTGTGATGATGTGGTTTATAGGACCTTTAAAGGGAGCGGCTATATGAAGTAATAGAAAATACATTGTTTCCTCATCTCTGTGGGTTATCGATAGCTTCTGATAAAAAGGCTCTCCTCGCGATGATAAGGGAAACAGGAGATTGATGGTTAATTGATGTTTGCACAAGGCAACACATCCAAACTGCTATAAATACATTAGAGATTACACAAACACATATTTGAACAAGATGAATCAATACCCCACGATGTGCCTCCATTGGCATATACAAAGTCGAAAACCCATCTCTCATTTGCCCCTAGATAACATGTCCGCAATTCTTTCTAATAAATGTCGAGGACAAACCATAAAGGCTCGTTGTATAATAGAAGCCTTCTCTCAGTAAAATTGTTTATCAGCCACCTCAAACTTACCTGAATAATTGATTGAGATGGATAGAGATTATAATAGACCAGGTTGTAAAATGGAGTAATTTATTGAAGCTGTTTATTCCAAATGCTATGAATATTATGGTGTCATGTGGCATAAACAAACATAGACGGGTCACAGAATCAAATCACTTGTTGCACGCGGGGAGTATCGTGTTACTGAGGGCAGCAAACACACCGTAAAACATGGGGTCATGGCTTTTAGCCTATTGCCTTCAGTTCCCCCTAGTTGAGTCACTCATCAAAGGACCGATTAAACGCAGTTCAACACCTTTTATGCGTTCAACAATCTCATCTCATCTAAAAAATTTATGTATATTTTTTTTTATGGAGAGTGGTTATTAGAGATACACCGGATGGTACGAATTGTATAAAAGAGTGGCTAACTCTGATAGAATTAGAACGTTTTTCACTTTAAATATCATATATATTTATCGTCCAACATTCAACCGAGAATTTCAAATATCCTTCACCATTCATTAGTAGAATTTTGACAAAAAAACTCTTATTATTATCAGCGTCTTAAAATATATAGAGTTGATTTATCAATCAGGACATAATGAAATGGATGGACTCTTAAAAAGATAATATCTTGGTAAAGACGGCAACCTTAAAATCAGAATAGGACTGACATGGAATCAAATTATTAATAAGATAATAAAGTAAACTTATTATATTTGGCTATAAACGTTATTTGAGTTCAGTTGTAAACTGATCCAGTTCTAGGCTAATCTAACTTATCAAGTTGACAAAAAGGAGAGTTGGGACACGGGAAGGATGGGTGTGACACGGTGAATCAATATCTCTTATCTCATTGCCGCTGATAAGGGAAACATCATCTGTCCCTCTTATATCCTACAACAGCAATAACAAACACATCACATCCTATCCTTCATATCCCATCTCATAGTTGCCACCATCAGGAGTAGAATAGATCTATCCCTTGTAGATCAATTTCGCTAACTATAATTCACTGCAAACCCTGACGCACTCCCAAATAATACCTCTCTAGAGAATTAAATGAAATACGAAACAAATTATATAAACCTATTATATATCCCACGTCGGCAATACATTCTAATAAAATAAAACAAAATACTCTTCTCCTTATCGATTATAAAGCCCTTTGAACCTTAGACCAACTACTTCTTGTTTGACTAATTTGAAGGTAATTGCCTCTAAAAAACGACTCTAGAGCCAGGATGTTTTTATTTATTTTTATGTGAGTAATGGGATGGAATAATGAGAGCGATGAAGGTTCCTTTCAACAATGAATGGCCGAATTATTTTATTTCATCTAGGGATGGAGTAGGAAGTATGAATTTAAATATGACAGGGCTTTGTAAGCAAGCTATGCTATGAGATGAAAATCCTGAAGATGAAGACGTTCCATGTTTCGAAGTTAAAGTCTGTCCAAGATAGAAAATAAGAGATTTACAGCAAGTGCGGAAGGACAGGTAGTATGGCCTCTAAAAAATTTCTTAACTGAGCCTGGAATAAATTACTTGCCCAGGCTAAGGGACAGCTTTATGGCCCCCAATATCTCACCACTAGCTTGCTCCTTGGAGTTCCATCCTTCCCAGAAGGGCTCCTACCAACACAAACAGCTCCCAGTCAAAACTTTTATCAAATTTTAAATTTTCCAAGAAATAGAATCTTTCTTTTTTTTTTTTTTTTTCATTGACAATTGATTCAAATATCCTTTTGAGAATTGATCAGTTAACATTTTTGTAATATGCGAAATCTAGCCATTTAATAATGCAATTCCCTGAATTATTGAGGTGGGACGTTTTTGACTGTGATTTAGTACGACGACAGTTCCAATATAATTCAGGAGAGCAGACTAAAATCTTAAACGAATTTGTATGTTTTGTAAAAAATTCTCATTTTAAATTTATTATTATTGTTATTTTTTTTTTATTTCTCTTCTTAATTTATTTTTGCATTATGTTTTTTTTTGATAAATAAATATATTTTTGTATTTTTTAAAATTGTATTTGACCTATCAGATTGTTGAGACGATTATTAAAAATTAATGATAAATAATTAATTAAATATATGGCTTTGAATATTGCAGATTTCGTCTTTAAAAAAATAAGGAGACTTTCATTGATTTCTCATGCACATCCTGGTAGTAGGAAAAACAAAAAGTATCATAGGTGACAGACCCATCTGCCCCAATACAGGTAAATAGCCATAATGTTTTGGATCTAATTGATTCATAAATATTTATTTGTAAATTTGTAAAAATAAAGCTTAATGTTGAAATAAAACAAGATTATGGTTTTTATTTTATTTTTTACTAACTGTACTCCGCTAAAATTCAGCGTCTATAGTTAATCATTATTTGTATAGTTCCTTTTTCATATTGTGTTCTAATATAGACTGAGTTGACAGGCCCTAGACTAATACACATATTTTGCTGCAGGTGGTTAAAATAGATCTGAATAAGTGTTGATAGGTTGGAGTACTGAGAGTATCTATCTACACCTAAGGTACTCAATAACCGTTGGCTATTATGGATTGTGTTGTATGCTCCATACCAAGTATCCCTTTTGAATATCCTACCTCCTCTAAAAATATATAACTCCTCTAAATCTGTTAATCCCATAACATTTAAATGTCCATTGATATCTTAATGCGATTAAATAGCTACATAATATTTTAAAAGGATTGATTTAGTATTAAACAATTATAACCTGAGAAACAAGTTATGATATATAAGTATAATATGAAGTTGATAAATCATTTAGGTTTTATCAAATATAATAAAGATTTTGAACTGTGCCAAGTTATATTTTGTCTGAATCGAGGAAGTGAATTGATTTATTATTATCAGGTTATATTTTCAAAATTTTAATTATTATTGTAATGCAAAGTGGTTGTTATTTTTAATTGGCAAAATCAACAGGATGAGATGGATGTGGGGAGGCCTATTAGAATATTATCCACCACCATCACCACCACTAATAGGCCCTCTCTGCCATTTAGTAACTTTCTTTGACAGTAAGAAGTTTACCATTAACATTTTTGAAAATTTTAATTTCAAATTAAACAAAGATTAGGAAAAATATTTTGTCAGCACTTGTTTACTTTATTGTTTTATTATGTAAGGTTGAAGATTTTGCAACAATTTTATTGTTTGTTATTACAAAAAATTTTTTTATTTTCTTAAATAAATAATTGATAATCTTATTACCTTCTCCAATATTACCAGCACACAGCCATTATATTCTATTTATAAATATGTATTTATAAAAATAATTTATGTTTATTATAACGAGGAATATATCCGATTTTTAGTTTATAACCGCTCTACTTTTAATCAACAAATACTAACATATCCAATTGAAAAAAAAAAAAAGCTCTGGCCATGAAAATAACACGGTATGAAGTTATACTTTCGAAAAGTGTTGGACGAAAATCCACAGAGTGGTTTGTAAACAATAAAAGTTAATAATTGAACTGATTTTTTTCTATACTGAAATCAATTGAAATTATTTTTGAAAAATGGGGCATAGATTAGTATTCTATACGTTTATAATATCTTTACATATTTGTATTTATTGGTACTATTATCAACCAGATGCAAATGACATTAACTAAATAAAAAATAATAGTAAATAGTTTATGAATTTTTTAGATTCTGAGGGATGAATTAATTGTTATGACATTTGAAGCCTTCACTCTTATCCTCAAAATATTAGCATAGCCATAAATATTACATAAATCAAATAATTAATATATACTAATAACAAATACTAACATATAGTAGGATTTCATTGCAAGAAACCATCAAATATGGGTTACTAATTTTACTTAAAAATGAAATACAACAAAATTAAACCTATATTTCTTCTCCCCCCCCCCTTATAATATTACAAAGCAGGTTATATGCAAATCTGCATGGCCTTTATAAACATTGATAAATATAGAATTTACTGTATCAGTATTGTTGGACATTTAAGAAATATATTATTGTGTGAAACAGACGGAAATATTACATTTCAAACTTACTATTTCAGGATAGGAAACAAGGCTAAGGAAATATTAAATCGACATTGAACGAACATAAATAAAGGATTACGAAATCAATAAAAAAGCATTTGCATATCAACATTGTTGAGTGATAAGGTTTATTATAGTTTCCAGCCATATATAGTTCGCTTAAGTTCATCTTATAAGATTTATTAGTATTAAATAACAACTGACTGTCTTAGAAGTAGAATAATTCAATCGTATTCAGATATAAAGGCGATGTCAAGATCACATCCAAAAGATTGTCCTTTTCGAATTATGATTATAATTAACAAATAATTAAATCAAAAAGTAGAATCGATATTTTAGTAAGTCCATTGAAACGGACTAAATGTGAAGAATACTATTTTCAAAACGTATGTAAATCCTAAGGAAGCGAATTATCTCCCTTGTCAAAAAATAAAATGGATAGATCGTACTACATACATCAAGGTCCACATCTACCATTGGTAAAAATGGGTGGTAAATTTAATATAAGAAATTATACAACAATGCGGACAGTATGATCCATAGAATTGATGATACCAACATGTTTTGAATTCATATTTTACTTATGGTAATAAAAATTAAAAGATAAGAATGTTACTTACAGGAGAAGGTGTGGACCAGATGTCAAGATCTGGCGTGGTATAATCAGCTGGAGGAAAGCGGAAATATCTATGAGAGATCTGTCCAGTGGGCAGCTACACACTGTAAGCCTGTCGCTCTGGTGGGGGCAAAGGCAGGGGTGGGGGTTGGCCACGCCCCCTCTCCCCACCCCTCCACTCCTGCCTCGGGGGCGGGCAGTCACTGGTTCATTTTACCCCATCCCAATTTGATATACTCCCAGCAATTAATATTAAAAAAAAAAACTTTTCACAACCAAACATATTTTTATAGGAATTTAAAACAGTTATAATGAATACGATTAGTAATATATATTTATATTTTTTTTCCTTTTAGGCTATTATATTAGGAATAATAATTATCTATAGCTCATTTACTTCCTTTTATTAGAGAAAAATTGTTGTAAAGATATTAATGAGTTCTTGAAACTGGAAACAGTTAAATCTTTAGCTAATGTAAAAACATTTAACTTAGGATTTGGTCAAGGGCGACAGTATCCTCTGCCTACGCATAGCAAGTGGATTTTAGCTCTAAATATAGATATATCCGTAAACAAAAATATTTATATAACGATATATCGTGATTTTTTTAATAATATGGCATTATAAATATTCCTATCAAGTTACAATGATATTGCTGTTTACTTTCTCGTTTCATTTTCTTTAGGCAACGAAATGGAACCACAGCTCCACCAAATTCGTCAACTCGGCATCATTCTTGCAGATCTATCATGGATGGATGGATCACTACGAATTTTAGATTTATCGATAGCTCTTTCTTACTACTTTACCTTTAAATAACCATTTCTGTTATTTTGTTTGAATTGTATTCTTTATTGTATAATACTTATGTTTTCTTATTGTTGATTCTTATTGATGTTAACATAAATGTCAACTAGTGACGTAGCCAGCTTAACTCGCGCACGGGGCACACTACATTTTTAGCGCCCCCCCCCCCTATTCTTTCCTTTTTATTTACGAATTAACATTTATTATATTACACTGAAACTAAATTTAAAATATATTTTCCAGAAATCAATTATAATAAAAATAAATGTTTTTGATTTGTGGACCATTTGGCGCCCCTTTGTGAGTAGCGCCCGGGGCATGATGTCAACATGCCCCCCTCCCCTCGCTACGCCACTGATGTCAACATGAATTTAGTGTTTTGTATACTGATATATATATTTTTTTTTCCACTGCCCTAACGTGAGATTGTTTATCAGAAGTTAACAGCATTAATTCCAACATTGGTACAGTGTTTCTTATTTGGATATATAAAGGTATTTTGGGCGGAAGCATAATTAATAAACCAAATCCATAAATTCAAAGAAGAGGAATTGGAAAGGAATTTTCAGATACTTTTTCCGAAAAATTGGGGATAAAAATATAATTCCGAAAGAATGGGAATATTATGTCATCATCCCGATTCAAATGACAGGGAGCCAGAGAAAGTGTGACAACTGTCTCTCACAAGTTCTTTATGAACTGTTTAATATAGTTCTTGAAAGAAGACTGCGCCGAAGGGTTGAAAATGAGCTCCGACAGGAATAAGTTGTTTCTGACCTAAAAGCCATACTACAGACCACTTATTCTCTCAGCAAATGATACGGAAAATGCAAAGAACCAAGGGAAGAATGCGCATTTTGCCATTTTGGAGCTTAAGGTAACCTTTGATTTTATCCCGCGAAAAAATATTTGGGATGCACTGCACAGAAAAAAGATTCCTCCTAATTTTATTGAAACCGTAATGTCAGCTTATCAGGACCCCGGTAAAAGCCCACCTCAGTGTAAAAGAATATGGACTTTGTTTACTTGTCTGTTTAAATTTATATAACTAATCTGATATTTTAAATTTTATTTGTTCTTTATTAATCAATCAATGGATTCGTTTATGGATCGAAAAAAAAAAATCAAAATTTCGGGGCCTATGCTTTGGCCTACATTCTTTATCTGTCCTAAGCATCCTTATGTTAAAATGTAAAGCTAATGCATCACTTTTTGTTAATTGAAACTAACACAAACCTTTACAACTTAAATCCTCTGTCAGTATGAATAATAGCGTTTCAAGCCTAAATTAATATTTGTTTTAATAAGTGTCTTAATACATTTATATAATAAATTGGGATGTTAAATTTGATTTGTTCTTTCTTAATCATTCGAAGGAATCGTTAATGGATTGTTACACTGTTCCATACTTCACAGACGTTTATGTCTAGAGTTACGAATTTTATTATAATTGATAATGACAAATATGTAACTAAAATATGCCTTTATACCTTTGAAATAGGAATAATATATGCATTGTGTTTAATATATTTTCTAAAATAAGTGAACACCAAACGAATGAAATGGGATATAGGAAACATTGTTAAACCATTTACTTCTTGAAATTAATAGAAATCACGTGAAATTACATATGTTTCATTAAATGAACACCTTCTTCTTCTTATGCATCACCCTGCAGTGCCTTTTAGCATAGGGGAGCGTCCAGCCATGACTGCCATTGCTCTCTATCTCTTATCAGCTTTCTGGTTTGGCGAAGATTTCTTCCTTTCTTTTAGCATAAACGGTCGGCATATTTCAGGTACGACATCCTTGGACGGTCTCGGGGTCTTCTCCCATCAGGGACATAGTCCATGGTCTTCAATGGATGTCGATACTCCTCCATCCTGACGACATGCCCAAACCACTTCAGCTGGTGAGCCTCAAGAACCTCCTTCATTGGTGAGACACTTAGTTTATTTCTAATTGCTTCATTGCGAATACAGTCCCTTCTTGTTTTCCAAGCAATCCTTCGGAGGAAATTCATTTCTGCAACTGTGATTCTACTCTCTTACTTGTCTGTTACTATCCAACTTTCAGCACCGTATAGGAGTGTTGGTAGATATATAGACTTAAAGATGTGAAGCTTCAGATTTCTACTTACTTCTCGCTTACCAATCACACTATTGCAAATCTGGTAGTAAACTGAATTTGCTTTACTTATCCTGTGCAGGATTTCTGAGTCCACTTTACCAGACCCGTCCAGAACTGTTCCAAGGTAAACAAAATCTGTGACAACTTCCATGTTTCCTCCATTACTATGCATTTGCATATCCTCCTGCTGTGCCCTTCCTGCTAGTAGAATGCTGCTCTTACTAGTGCTGATAAGCATGCCTTTTCTACGCAGTTCTTCATTCCATTCCGTCTCTGATCGCTGCAACTTTTCAACTGAATCCGCAATGAGAACAATGACATCCGCATACAAGGACCCCCACGGGAAACATATTTCTTCTTCCTAAGAAATATTTCTTCCCCTGTCGGTTTGCCTTTTACATATTGCTGCGATCTCGTCCATATATGGAATACATTGCTGGGGGCTTAAGCTATCGCCTTGTTTGACTCCTCTAGTTATGTTAAAATGTTCAGGCTTCTGCCCATTCAGGCTGACAATTCCTTTAGGTTCTTGATATATGGTTTTGATAGCTTCCACTAGGCTTTTTGGGACGTTTTTAACTCTTATTGCCTCCCATATTTCATTTCTCGGGACAGGGTCAAATGCTGCTTTAAGGTCCAGGAAGGCTAAGTACATACTTTTATCCCGATTTCAGGATTTCTGTAAGATATTTCTGAGGGGGAATATGTGGTCCTGTGTTTGCCTTCCTGGTCTAAAACCAGGATGTTCCTCTCCTATGAGTGGCTCAACAATAGGTCTCAATCTGTTTTCAAGTATCGACGTTGTAGAGCTTGTAAACAACCGGAGATATGCAAACGGGGCGGTAGTTGGAGAATTCAGCCTGACTTCCTTTCTTGTGTATGGGAATTATAACATTATATTCCCATTCTCTTGGGATTCTCTTTTCGTCCCAGGCTTTCTGAAAAAGAATTTGGAGAGATCTTACAAGATCCATCTCCAGGTCTTTCAATTTCGTCTTCCTCTATGACCTCATCGTACTCAGCCTCAACCCATCTATCTTGTCTGTCAACAGAATTCACATATTCACACTCAAATTTCCGTTAGTAATGTCCATACTTCCAGAATACTCTTATCATCAGAGACCATTTTCCCTTGTTCATCCTTAATATTCCTGATTTCTTTGCCTTTATGCCCTCTTTATGCCTTGATTTTCTTCCAGAATATTTTTATATTTTCCTTATAATCCTTGTTCAATTTCTCTCTAAATTCTTCCCATGATTTCTGATTAGCCATTTTTACTTCTTCTTTGGTTCTGTTCCTAGCTAACACATATACCTGCCATTTTTCTAAGGTTAAATGAACACTAGTATTTATAAATACTCCAGCTTTCACCATGTCATGACCGCGTCAACTATAAATAGCTGAACATTATTGTGCAAAATAACATCCGGCCATAAGAAACGCATTTAGCCATTGAAAAATCAAGCGATTGTTAAATTATTTCACATTTCAAAAGAAAAGGTGTTGAAATGAAATCAGAGGATAGTTTTCCAACTACTAATTGTGTATACCCAACTACTATTTGCATCATACTTCCTTTAACATCATTAATTGATACCTACATCTGTCGATTTTTAATTTATTCCAGGGTTTTCCCCCGGGAATCAACGTTCTCCGATTAGGTTTTTATTTATACAATAGGTTTCCACCTAAAAACCTTTTTCGGCCTTGATTTTGTGAAAATAAATACCTTTACGGGACACAAGTAGATTTACTTGTCGGTGGAGCTATGATATTTTGAAGGGCTGTGCTTCATTATTCTTATTAATTATTTTGTGTGATGCAGTGGCAATATTTTGTGTTACCTGGAGATAAAATATCACCATCGGTGCAATATATAATAGCTCCATCAGTTGGAAATAGTTCACCTGAAAACTTTCGTAACTATTTTTAGTTGTCGATCGTGAGTTTTTGTATTTTGGTTATGGAAGCACTGTATCCAATCCAAAACGAGATTACAACAATGATCAAAGTAAGGCCAAATCACTTTTTGTATAAATTATATACAACATAGAGGTGATCGGAGCTTTGGGCTAGGATATAATTGTAGTCCACTGTCAATCCTTGGTTGGCCATGGACGGCCACATAAAAACATCCTCAAGTGCTGATATTTATAAAACCTTCAAATGGGGGCTCGATGGCCGAGTAAGGTGGGGCGAGGGTTTCCCCACCTGGGTGGGTTAAAATTTATTTCGTGGCGATTTAGTTCTCTAAAATGTTATAGAATTATATAAACAAAAATGTAGTATATTTGTCAAGGAACCAAAGATGTCAAAATTAATTAAATCTAATGAACCTTTATAGAATGAATGGTAGCTTTTTCCTGTAAATATTTCTGAGGCTCAATCGATATCAGTTTTTGAAATGTACATATTCGATTACTAATAACGCCAACAGCTGTGTGAAGACAAAACGTGCTCGTGGTCAGCATAGAAACAAATGATATATTATTGCTACTAATGGGGTGTATAAAAAAAAATTACAGTTTCTTAAACAAATATTTTTATTATTATTTCTTTGATGTAAAATACAATTAATACTCCAAGTATAAGTCCATTGTTATCTACCGTCATTACCCATCTGCTAGCCAATTGATCGATGCCACGCTGATACCATTCCTTGGGATGGCTGTCAAAGAACTCTTGGACAGCATTTTCAACTTCCGCAAAATTATCAATTTTTTTTTCCCTTGAAGAAAATGGGCCATGGATCGAAACAAGTAGTAATCCGAAGGTGCTGGACTATATGGTGGATGAGGCAGGAGTTCAAACCCATGAAGTTCTGTAAACTTTTCTTTGGTTCGACGGGAAGTGTGTGGACGAGCAGGTCTTTTTCACCTTCCCCATGGAGAGAAGATGAAAAGAGAAGACACCACACTCCCTGGCAAGTTCGCGAGTACTTGTAGACGGATTTGACTCAACAGCTTCCTTCAGAACCTCATCAATATCCCCTCATCAATAATGGCCGCCCGGAGCCCTTCTTCCTTTCCAACGTCGTATCTTCACTTCTAAAGTTTTCAAAATAACGCCGCGCAGTGCGCTCTTCAAGGACACCTTCCCCTTCATATTTAATGATTTCGCGAGTTGCTTTAGCGGCTGTGAAATTTTTTTTCCAGTAATGTCTTAAAATAACGAGAATTTCGTAGGACACTGTCATGTTTCTTCTTTGAAACAAATAACTGAACTGAGGCTTTTTTTGAAAAAGACCAGTGTTAGCAAACAAGCTTAGAGAATGCTCTAAAGGGATTAAGTATTGGTAAATAATAAATAGCATTAAGATATTTACAGACTTTTGAACTCTGGAATTTGATAAAACGGTCATTTTTTTTTTATACGCCCTATTATTATGGTCATGGATCATAAAAATGATGAAACGGGAAAAACGAAATAAAAAAAAAAAAAGAAAGAAGCTCATTAAGAAAAATGATTCGTTCATAAAATTATATGAAAAAAGTAGTTAGTTTTTAAACTGAGGTGGTCTGAATATATTGACAGTGGCTATTTGCAGTTGGGTAAGGAGACAATTATTGCTGTGATAAATGCTATCAGGCAGAACTGTGCTGTACTAATGGTGTCCACCTTATCTCTCATTTTAAATGAGCACTCTTAGCCAACGTCACCTCTTATCATATTTATGCTGACTAGGACTAGCAATGTACAAATGCTAACTAGAACATTATTTACAATTCTCGAGGAGTCAACTTCCCAAAAATCATCATTAATATAGTTTTTAAAATACGGAATTTGTTAGTAACAATAAGGTCGATTACAATGTAAACAATTAAAAATTCCTTTCAACCTGCCTTGATAGACTATGGGGAATTTTTTAGACCCTCCGTTTTTCAAATTGCCTAATGTTATTGACTAGTAGTTTGTTAATAGTGTTTGCCTCCCCAGTACTGTTAACGACTTGGTTTGCGATATTCTCTAGATCACTTATTTAATAAAGATGAATTGTTGACCCGCAATAATAGCTGCCTGTTATTGTCTGGTCTATAGGTCACTACAATATGTGCCCTGGTTTGGTTAATTGACTAGACAATCGAATCTAATAGCTATTGGAATCCGAGTTACCTTTTTGGATGGCAAAGGCGATCCTCTAGGTAATCGAGAAAGGACGATTGGAGACCGTTGTTGGAAGTAGGGCAATGCTATGTATTAATGTATTATGAATAATTGAAGTTTACCATATTGGTGGACCTCGACATTCGTTTAAGCTTCGAATTCAAAATGAGCACCTTCTCTTCTTCTGTATCCAACCGAACATATTTTAGAGAGACGTGCAAGATACAATTGCTGCTTTCTGCTATATCGTATCAAATCCAATTGAGACATTTTGTATTGCCATCAATCTGTATGGCACCTTGAGCCACATTACCTGTTACAACAAACATTTAATAAATTAAATTATGATAAATGAGAGCAGAGGACTATATTTTTCCAATATTGAGGGATAAAAGCGGTGTAGAATTTCGCTGTGTATTGATGGTAGTGTATCGAGCTGACAGGATGTTTTTCTTTTAGTAAAGGTCTGATGGCTAATTAGCGTAAAGTTTCGGGAACTGCTTTTAAGCTGTAAAAGTTCTTTAAGAAATTGAACAGAAATTCATCATTAGGAGGAGGAAAGGGTTATGCGTTTAAGTGTAATTTTGTATAAATTGTAATAAAGAAAAAAGAGAATAGACGAGGAAATTTCAATAGACATGTTCGGCTTCATCTTGAAGGAAAGCGAATTCTAAGAAATCTCTTGTCAACCCTACACCCAGACTTGTACAAGGAGGACGAAGAGCATTTTTCAAGCAAAGAAAACAAATATTATTTTTATTAAATAAAAATATTACTTAATTTTGTGGAGCTTAGAGGAGAACATATTTAAAAACAATAAAACCAGTTGATATTTTCACCTTTTCTTCATCGTCAGTCAGGAAAAGTATGGAACTTACGAGTATTAGTAGTATAGTTCAATAATCCAATTGATTCTATCTGTTTATTCATAAATGTTTCTCACCCTGATTTAAATAAAAGTTCATAAATAACCTTGCTAGTATCTTTTAGTAATAAAAATCAATAGTTGAGGATCATGGTTTATCGCTTATTTTATGTTTAGGATTAGTAATTATAGAGAAATAAATCAACGTTACCTCCCCAATCGTATGCAAAATCGCGAGGGTAGTCCATAGCGACGGCGCAGATCAAGTTATTGTAGAAAAGTACTAGTATACTAGGCGCAGCTTGAGAAGGCGAGAGGGTATTCTACTCATTTCGCCAAAGTTGTGTGTACTAGCCACGCCTGAAATCATGCAGCCAGCTGGCAACAATATGTGTTAGATATTGACGGAGGTTATAATGGTCCTGGTTGATAACAATGAAGTTAATTTAATTACTTTATAACAGCAATTGTTGATAATAATTTTTATAGCATATTAATATTTCAAAATTTTGTAAGACACATTTACCAGTACTGAGGCAGAGCAGAACACTAAACAAAATAAATAATTGAGTACACTCCCTTAAATTTATGAAAAACCTACCTTAAATGTTGTCCTAAATCTTCTTCTTTCCCTTTTCTCCATAGTGCCTTTCAGCGTGGAATAATTAATACAAATTGCGCAAAAATTAAGACCCATTTTTCAAAAACTATACAGTAATTTATTAAAGAATATTGATTAATGAATTATATATTCAGTCTTGAATAGAATATATAATTCAAACTATTAAAAAAAAAAGAAAAAAAAAAAATTAAAATAGAAAAATAACTAAACAGATTTAATTTAAAGTAAAATATTAAATATATATATATATATATATATATATATATATATATATATATATATATATATATATATATACACGAAAAAAATTTTTTTTTACTAAACCTGTCATTAAAATTGATATTTTAATCACTTGAGGTACGCTTGATAGTATAGAAGGATGAATTCAATTAGGATTGATGAATTAATTGCTACTTCAATTGGATTTATTTTATTTGAAAACTAATTTCGAATGTTAAACATTCAACATCAGTTGTAAAACGTTGTAATAAATTGTTGTAAGTTGTAAAAATTTACTTCTGAAAGATATGAAGAGTGGAAGGGGAGGTGGCTTTCCACCTCCAGGTAGGTTAAGCCTTCGGGTTTTTCCGTTCCCTTTGGAAACAAATTTAAAATGGAAATATTTCCAATAATAGCAGTTGTTTGGTAGTCGATATAGGCTTAGTTGAATCATGTCTTCGTTCTTGCTAATGAAGCTTTCAATGAAGTGACAACAGATGATTAGGATATGCTCTGCAATTATGTTATCAACTTCTAAAAAAAGTATGTGTATTGAAGATGAGCACATGTTGGATAATGTGGATAAATTCCTAATTTCTGTGAATGGAAGTGACTGAATCAGATGACGCTATATCGGATTGAGATCATGACGACATTGATATAGAAGTTAATGAACTGTCATCAGCTTGAACAAAGTATGCTTTAATTTAAAATTTAAAAACGATGTTTTATATTCCATTTAATTTATTAGGCAAATTAGAAAAAACAAAACACTGTACAGTATTTTTTACTTCTTTTTGCATATTTTAGCTATTTATTATTTGATACTGTATAAAAACTATTTTATAAACCTAGAATTAAAGCAGGGCAGGCTTACGTTACTCCCATCCAAAAAAAAAAAAAAAAAAAAAAAAAAATGGGACGAAACATTGAAATAAATCAGTGGCAGGACACAACCAATGAGTACTAAGTTCCTTTGCGGCTCATTGGTACGTTATAAATAAATCAGTTAAATAGATTTATAAAAATAAGTAGCCTTCTTCATGATCCATCTTTCAACTAATTTATATTCGATATTGTTTCAATATAAATAATCACTGTAGCCAAAATATTAAAATCAATGTAATATCTTGTAAAATATATTACAAGTTTTACTGACCGATAAAATTCTTGAATAGGAAAAAAAATCCGTGAATCAGTTGATGTGAGCAGTGCTGCCAATTTTGTAATAACATTTTTCCCCCGCGTCAAAGCAAAACTTCCCGAATTTCCCCCAAGCCGTTTCAAAACTTCCACCCGATTTCCCCCGAATGACAAATGAGTATTGTTGCTTATTATCTTTGATAATGAGGCATTAATATCATAACTATCTTTATGTCTTAATTAGAAATTAAGATACTCTTCGTATACTTAATGTAATTCATGTAATTAGATATTATTATAAAATAAAAAAGAATATTTATTATAGCCAACTTATACGCTACTAGGTCGAATCGATTTTTTAAAAATTCAAATCGATTAAGAAGTTCAATTCGAATTTCCCCACGGAAGAAAATATCTCCCGAATTGGTAGCCCAGCCATTAAACGTGTAACCTTCCATAATAGCTTGAATTTCCCCCGAATTACCCCAAAAAGTGCAAAGGCTTCTAAAATTTCCCCCCAAGCGGCAGCCCTGGATGTGAGGCGGCTCTTCGTGAGGGGTTCTATCGTAATAGAAATTAATAGTTGTGAATGACTGCTTCAAGATTATTATTAGATGAAATTTTAAATTATAATATAAAATATATGAAGTAAAAGTAAAGTATGAATAAAGTATAAATAAAATGATCAAGGTATAATCTTAAAACTTGAATATTTTTAGATATAATTATAATAGTTGTAAGAGGGTTTAAAATGATTTTTGTTCACTTTTTAGACGATAGGCTGTTGTTTAGTGTTGTATAATTATAAATAGTATGGAGAGAGCTGTGAGAGACGATGGTTAAAAAGACTGAACCGAAGATAGAGGGCTGATGCTGCGAGACTTCCTCCAGAAGCCCCACCGAAAGCATCCCTAAGGCTTCTTCACAACAGCTCCTCTCTAATCTAGTTAAAAGACATTTCATCTGTCTTCTGTCTTATTCCGCGACTCGAATTTTCATTTCATTTCAGTATTATAATATTAGAGTAGTGCTTTAGATTGTTCATTGATCCATTATGTGAAATTACAGGGGGGGGATACGTTTCCCCCCCTCTAGTTTTGCTGATTCCGATCGTTTAAGTCCGAGGAGATATATGAGGTATGATGTAGACCCAACAGCCATTGCTACCTTCACTTCAATTGATTTAAATGTATTTTTATTTATTGATAATTTTTTGCATTTTCATTTTATTTAATTTTTCCTCTTAAGTTTAGAAAGTCCCAGTCAAAGTTCGCGGTGGTCCCGTTAACCTAGAACTATTAAGACCTTTTTTTTTTCTACTTTTTTTTTTAAGACAACTTTCCCATCATCGTCATATCGTCATATCGTCATATCGTCACATCATATATAAAAGTAAGGAAGTTGAAAAGTACATACTTTTAAGGTAATTAGCGATTTAGCTGTCATTATGATATTACATTATATTTAAGGGTTTGACCATATAGTTGATGGTTTCGGCTGATTCTCTTCTCTATAACTCTACCATCACAAATGTATTAACTACAGTAATTTTCGATATTACATTCAGGTTTCTCAGGCTTGGAAGCACCTATGAAAATAATAACAGATGCACATATAACGAATTCTCGTTATATTCAACAAGGGCGACAACTGAAGAGGTGAATAACTAGATTGGCAGAAGATGCAAGACCGCCTGTTCTGTTGGTTGCAGCACTGAGAGGTGGTACTACATACTTTTAACGAATCCATGTAATGATATGGTTATTCTCATCCCCATTTTCAGTAGAAAAAAAATCCTATTTAAACGTTGCATAAGAGTTTAATAATAGAAGAAATCGATATAATCAGAAATAAATGAAAATTAGTTAAACGAAAAAAAAAAATGAAGTATTTTTTAGTCGGACAAAAATCATTAGACATTAGGCGTTGCAATGAGATAGTTTATTTAAATCAATAATACCAAATAGATAATAGATATCAAAGAAGAGGGTAACCGAAGAACTATCTGGCAGATATAAAAATACATTTAAAAGATTAGCTGTTGCAACGTTAGTCTACGTTGTTCAGAAAGATCAAATTTCAAAACAAAAAAATTGCAGGGTTAATATGCAGAGTTTTATTTAGGAATGTTAGTAATAAGCGGTGAATAAATATCATTTAAATTGTTTTAACTTCAAGATAATTGAAGAAATACAAGATGAAAAAATCGATAATCGTCGTTCCCCTTAGCCCCCCAACGGCACTTATTCTTTTTTTCATTCCTTTTCATGACATTCTAGCATACAGAGACCTCAACCCAACAGCAATCCTCACAAATCTTCTTCATTTCAGTGAGTTTTTCGTCTACTTTCTTATGGTCTTTATAGATAAACTTTTGGCGTCCTTTATAGATTACTTTTGGCGTCCTTTATAGATTACTTTTGGCGTCCTTTATAGATTACTTTTGGCGTCCTTTATAGATTACTTTTGGCGTCCTTTATAGATTACTTTTGTCTTCTGCAAACCGGGTGGGCTTCCATAACCTTTTCGTGTTGCCATTCGTCATTCATTCAACGAACATGGCCGAACCACTTGACCTGTTTTTTTTCTAGGTAGTTGTCACGTTTAAGCACTTGTTCTTGTTCCCCTTTCCTCTGATTGTGCCATCTCTCCTTGTCGTTGCACATCTAAAAGGTAAAAAATAATTATGATAGAGAAATGAAAATATTTATATTTAGTAAGTTTGCCTTGGAGAAGTTCACATGCTGTACGCTCCCTTTATGTATGTGAAGAACTAGTGTCGATTAAAACTTTTAAAAATCTTGGAATAATTTCAAAAAGTTTATTCTACGAGTAAGGAAAACTATGGGTGTACCTTTACCAAATATGTAAATCAACCGCAAACCGGCCTTCAAAAAGAAAACGAGGTGGGTTTATTAAATATAATATAGTTGTGGAAAATAACTCTGACATTATCACGGATCTCGTCAAAGATGAGATATCAGATATTTTCAACAACATAAATGCAACCAAGAAACTCAGTCAATATCCACCAACAATAGTCAATAATTCATATTATGATTTCGAAGAAACAATTAAATTCCTGAAACCGAAAAAATAAACATCTAGTTTAAGAAATAAACATTAAATATAATGGCAATAGAACTATATTTATACTTGATTACAATAATCAAAACTTACATTTATCAATAAAGAATTTAATGAAAGAAACTTCGGTTATCACTCTTGCACTTCGAAAAGCGAGATAAAATCTAAAGTTGTATTACAAGGGATATCCCCGGAAACATCAATAGAAGGTATCTCAGTTTACTTACGTAACCATGGATTAGTGACGTATAAAATATACCAAATGGAACATAAAAACAGATAAATGGGCCATTAAAACTACCCTTATTGTTAATTATGCTTGAAAACAAAGATCAATTAATATAATTGAACCTGCTGAACATGGTAAAAAAATAGTAACACAATGTTACATCTATCAATAATTCAATTACGTGGCACGAAATTGTTATAAAATGTCAAAAATTGCTCAGAAAATCATTTGTCAAAGGACTTCCCAAATGTATTAATCAACAGTATTATTAAAAAATGTACTAATTGCTTCAATGAACACCACAAACTCACCTAAAAGCAATTCCTATAAATACTTTCAAGCCAACAGACCAAGCATTTCCAGCTCTACCAACCCCAAATTTTCAATGGCTTCAAAACATTTTCTCAGAAAGATATGCGTGATCCACAACCTTTGTTCGCTGATTGTTTTAGAGATTAAGAATAGTTTTAGTTTATTTAATGTAGGTAAAATTATTGTGGACCTTAAAAAATGCTGAACTTGGTATGGTCCGGGCTCTTGGGGGTGCTATAAATTTATCAAACATTGTAATTTATTAATAAATGGAATGAATTGTATTTCTTGGATGATCTTGAATCTTGAGAGGGAGGGGGAGGGGTGAAGTTAGGGGCCCTGATCACAAGTGTTTTAGAATAATTTACGAACTTGGTCTTCCCTAATTCCACGCTCATAACAATAATAAGGTTTTGTCATCTTTCAAGAGTTTCGTACTTCAAAATAAATATTTTGACATCACACTTCTCCATGACCTTCACCTTACAGCTTCTAGAGTGACTCTGAAATATGTCTCGTATAAAACAAACAGGTTAAGTCCTGAACACTCAGGGCCGCTGTCTGTCGCGGCAGCCAGTAATAGCGTATTTACTAACCGATCGTAAGCGTTCTGGTATTGAGATCTGGGAGCAGGTTCGCAGTAGGGGTTTTCATCAATTATAGTAATTTGCAGATTTTTCAGAAAAAATATGTAGTTTTTCGCTTTTTGACGGTCGAAGGACTTGTTGACTTTTCCTCGACATATTAATTTTCGTTCTTTTGAACGTCGATTGAATTTTTTCTTTTTTTAAAAAGACGTTTTTTCCCGTTTAATCGTTTTTCTTAGGATACTATTTTGAGACCTACCAGGTATGTTTATGTGACAATAAATATACCTTTCGACAAATATTTGGTATGTAGCATACAATAATGATAATGAATGAACATACAATACAATGCATTCAACAAATTAATTCGCTGTGGAGGGCGATGAGATTTTTTTTTCTCTCTTTTTATTATTACTATTGTTAATACTTTTATTTTCTGATTTATTTTCTAATTATATTTACCATGTTTTGTATCTTGTATAGGTAGAGGATTTTTTTTCTTTTTATTGAATTTAAATGCAAATATTGTATGAATGGATTCTTTGCCATCCGTATTATTAATTGCCCTTATAGAGGCAGCTTGTAATATTTATTCAATAAAACAATTTAAAAAAAAAAAGTATTCAACAAAGACTAACGAGTGAAGTAGAAAATAGCCTACAATTAAATATTTATGAATCATTACTCTGTGACCGCCGCACAGTGGGCTAAAATCACCTTTTAGGTGGAAAATTCATATGAACATTTTTATAAATCGCCTACTAAATATTGTCTAGTATGAGTTGGAAGAAGGGAAAACATAAACATTTACTTTCTTGGATTGTCAACAAGAGCCGGAGGGGACTTTTAACCCCACTATACCAAAGAGCACCTTTTTCTCTGTTTATTGCAGTCCTGTTCTTGTTATTACTTTGCCGTTCTTTGAACAGAAACCATACTTGATTATTTAAATTTCATGTGAAATGGATACCACAGAGACAAGTAAGTATTAATATTTCTCTATTGGGGGTGCTGCATGGATATAGTTTTACCTATAATAAATCATATCATTAGATAGAACATTTCCATATTTCAATATAGAATTACTTGCAGAAGGCCGAGGAGTGCCAAGTTAATTCTTTCATCATTATTTCATTCAAACCTATATTCTTCATATTCACATAGTTTTTTTTTTTGCGATTTGAGCAATATTAACTAATTTAGATGGATTTCAGGTTTCTTGCTCACCATTCCACGAAAAGTATTTGTATCTAAATGGTTGAAATATGGAACAAAAGATATGAATAAACATCTCTTAATCTACATTTTAAAACTAGGAAATAACAATGAAGATAAAATTACAAACATCAGAAGAATTAAAGACGCCATAAAAGATTATTAAAAAAAAAATCAGTGACAAGCGGGGAAAATGTCATCGGAGAGTTGATGTTTTTTTTAAGGATTTTTTTGCGTGGCTTAAAGGGAAGGAGTTTGAGTTTGAGTTTGTTTGTTATGTTATGAAAATGTCCTAGAGAGGCCGCAAACAAAGATCTTCTCATGATGCTCTTAGTTTCATCAGACCCGCCTTTGTCGCCAGTTTTCGAAAACGTTTGCGTAAAAAAGAAACCAAACCGTTTGATGTGGATGTAATTAGCCAATTGAAGTGTAGTTTACCATATGATCGATCAGCTTCAAGAACTGCCATTAGAAAATGAGGCTGACGATACTGACTCGTCAGAAGACAATACTGAAGGGTGTAGCAGTATTGAATCAGGCGATGATTGATGGCTAATTCATTTTCAGTGCATAATATAATTGTATATGTTTGTTATTATAAAAAAACAAATCAGTACAATGACATTTTTCTTTAAGTTGTTAGTTTTTTTTCTTATTTTCGTAATATTGCCTTTGTTTTCCGATGTGTGTTATTTTTTTATGAATATATGTATTGTTTTTATATAAATAATAAAGTCAAAAAGTTACTACTGAAATGTTCCATAGATCTACAAAATGTTTTCCCAATTTTTATCCATTATGTCCAAATTTATGTGTGTGTACAACATTAGTTTGTTCGATATACTAAAGAATAAGGGTGTAAGAATTTGTTAAAGATTTTTCCCTTACTCAGTGACCTCAAAAACATAGAACAACACAAAAAAATAATTTTGTCCACCTAAAAATGGATTTTTGCCCACTGTGCGCCGGCACATCTGTATTTTTGTACAACCGTACCGCTTGTCGCCGCGGTCGAGACTAGAGCTCCTGTGTGAGGTAGATAATACAATAGAGTAGAATACAAGAGACCGCAGCCCGTGTGCCAAGGCCTTTAAAGTCCCCGCTCACAATAGACATAAATATTAAACAAACTATTTATTTCCTCTTATTTTAATTATTAATTTCTTCTTTTTTTTTTAATGCTTTCATTTTTTTATCAGCATAATATCAACTCTAAACCCAATTTAAATGTCAACTAAAAATATAGAAATTACATTTATGAAATGGAATGCACAAGCAATTCGAGTTTAACAGTACAAAATTCAAATTATTTCTACAGCAAAATCAACCTCATTTTATTTCTGTGTGTGAAACATGATTATCGCAGCAAACGTCTCACGGTTCCAAAAACAGTCTAACAATATTATATATATTCCACCAAATAGAGTAAATATCGATGATAATAACATACTATTTCGTTTAAATGAACATGTTTTAATCTTTGGTGATCTGAATGAAAAACAGGTTTAATTGAATTGTCATAGAATAAACTAAAATGGAAAATTTATTCTTAACTTCAATGTGAAAAATCAAATTCAATTACCCAACCCTTTGAACCAAGCCATATTCCAACTCAGAAAAAATTCAAGCCCAGAATCATTGACCCAACCCTGAAAAAAAATATTCATAATTTATTTCTGCACATCGCCTCATTCGGCCCACAAACCAGTGATTTTTTTGCGTATAGGGCCAGCCAGCCCTAGGACTGTGAAATATATTCATTTGCTTATTTCTCCTTGCCTACTAAAACATCTAATAATACATTTGGAATCAATTTTAGTTATTTTTATTTTACATATTTGTGTATATTTTGCCATAAATACATATTTTCAACCGTAATGCCATTTTTATCTGCATACCCGGGTTATCAACATTTATCATTTCAATTTTTTTATTTTCTGAGCAGACAAAAAAATCAAATATAATTAAAAGCCGAAATTTTTTTTGTCCCGAAAATCTTATAGGTGAGGGTAGTTTTGAGGGAGTAAACGAAGAGATACACAAACAATAATGAAAGATTTAGGGGAATAAGATGACTGAGGAGTTTGCCAAGGAACAGCAGCACCATCAAATTATTTATGAGATTAATCATATAGTTTAGAAAACATCATGACAGTTCTACTAAAAATATCTCATTATATATCTTTCCTGAAATAATTTTATTGATATTCACTAATTGCTGTAAAATAACTTTTTCCAATGTCTAAAGAATATTTTTACAATTCCTTCCCTGAATATTTACAATACTTGTAAATTTTAAATATTCTAATGTGAAAAACATATTCTATTCATTATTATTAAATTAATGAACTGTTAAATATTATTCTATTTAATAATAGTTTATAAAAAGTATTGAAATAGATGGAACAATGGATACGTGAAACAATTTGAAACTGAAGTGTTCTTAACATCGTATAGTTTTTAGAACGTTCTGATAACATTATTCTTGATATCTTCGGGTTATAATTAATAACCAATTGTAATTATTGCACCCACATTTTATCGTTGATATTATTAACATATTATATCCTTAGTAACAGGGCCGATAGATTATCTCTTGAAACTTTTCATTAACCTTTAATAATAAAACTTTTATCATCACGGTTTTAAATTTTTATTTTTCAGGTATTTGAAGATTAAATCAATCCTATTTCTTGGACATTGCCACTATTACTTTCATATTGCCTGAAGCATTGTCTTGAGAGGACTCCTGGTGAAGTGGAACTCTATAAGACAGATGATTAGCGTTAACTCCATTTGCACACAATCGTCAAAGATCTGTTTGAATATTCATGAGGGCATGGGGGGCACCTGGTGTGAGAGGAAGCTGCTTCAACATCTTGTCTTCCTTAAAACACCGCCCTTCCTCTTCACATTCTTATAATCTTCCAATACCTCATGTTAATTACCATATTTGATCTTTATAATCCAGAGCATAATGTAAATTTATCCCTTAATTTAAATCAGGACGCTGATTTACTTTATTTAAAATGAGTATTTTTAATAATCTATTCCATAACGCTTGAAACAAAAATGCTAAACGTCACAATGGCGTACTTAAAGGGACTAGTTTTTATTGGTTTTCGAAATCGTAAAATTACTGAAATAAATGAGTGGCCGCGGGAAAGAAAGACCATAGACCAAAAACCTTTGAAACAATTTTCGATAGCCTTTAATAAAGTCGGAGCTGCATTTATCATATTTCCTTTCATGTTATCCCCTCTGCGCTAAAATCTCAACTTGGTAAAAATGTTGTATAATAAATGGTCAAATTAAAAGAAATTGTCTCTTTCCAACGACCTCATAAAATAGAAATGTAGGGATTATTTTAATACTACCTTAGTCAAAATAAAGGGGACATACGAAAATTCTGACATTGATGAAATCTTGATCCAATCGGCTATCAATGAAAGCTCATGATGGATTAATATTTATGGATACAATTTTTAATGATATTTGTTTAACATTAACATTAACTAATGACTTTGAAAAAATCCCCCAAAAAAAACAGGGATTTAACAATTTAAAAATACCATTATGATGTCGGCCAGTAGAGGTGGAGTCTTGTTCGACTTGTAAAACTGCCATTATATATTGTTTTGTTGCTAGGGTTATTGAGCTAACCAACACAGCTTTCTCCATTCCAATCTCATATCAATTCTACTATTAAACTATTAGGCTTAATGAATATTTATTAATATTACATGAGTTTTTGCTCAATTTTGTATTGGGCTACAGTTACAGACAGTTATTATTACCTTCTTTTTTTTTTTAAGAACCAAAAAAGAACTGATCATTCCGATGCTCTGAATTGATTATCATAAAGATATATGAAAATATAAAATGGAAAATGACAGTTTGCTTTGGTGTAGAGGCTGACTATAGGGGTTGGACCCTAAGCCCCTCTCCAGGAAGAGATCTAAGAGTTGGAACCATTGGGGAGGCCTTCTTGACCGTTGTTGATGATCATCACCCCTGATAACCGTTTCTTCTTCCTTTTTTAAATTTTCCTGGCCAAAAATACTGGTTCCAAATTAAACAGCTAATGCGATTTTAAACTAGTTTGAGTCATTAAAGTGCTTAATTTTTATCGATCCTTAAATTTTATATTATCAACCAAAAATTGAAATATCATAAATTAGCCGAATAATCTATCGTATTATCTGCTACACGTAAAATGAATCTTTAACATATTTTATTTATATTGAATTTGAAAAGAACAAGAACTAACAGAATGACATTAATAACAAAATGAAAAAGAAGGAGGCGGGAACAAGTATTTGTTTCACCAGCTCTTAAAATACGTTATATTTATAAGTTGAGGAATTAAATTATTTATTTAAATAAAACTTTTATCGAATCACCTTAAATTATATAAAGAAAAAATCTTATTTCTCCTATGTTAATCATTTATCATTTAAAATTGGGTGGGTAGTAGTGGTGTATTTGTTAAAGAAATTCAGATCTGAGTCTTCCTCGAGTGGTTCCAGTTGCTTCCATGGACCATCCCCCCCCCCCTCCCTCAGGAGGGCGGAAATGTCAAGAAAAGGTCAGGGGGATATCGATTTGCAAGTATAATGTCATCGGGCCCTGCCTGAGGATGGATCTTGTCATTATCTCCTCGTTTCAGGTTTCCTATCTATCGCTTTATAAATTCCTAACAGTTTGTATCTATCGTTGTATAAAAATGAAATTTCAGAATGATAAAATTAATTTAAAACAGAAAATAATATAAGTTTAATAGCTCTGTTGTAGTTATGATTTTCATTTATTTTAGTTTTAGCTTTATAAATAATAAGTAATTTAATAAGGTATTTCTGAAATGTTTTTAATTAACTTGAAATGATTACAGGTCTAACATATGATATAATATAAAAATGTTTCTTGATTAATGAATTTTGTTTTTTTAACAATTATTAATACAAATTTACGAATTAAGAACCATTTATTATTAGAACAATTGAGCTCAATATAAAATATTACAGAAGCCATAGATTACGTTTACGGAAGGTAGAATATGATACTTTTAGCTGAATATGGAGCTTAGTATAATTGAAATTTAGGACTCTTCTGAAAGATCTATATGGAAAAGAAATAAAGTATTATAAATATAACTTTGTGTATATGTTTGTACTCGTAATACGTTTTACATCGGTTTTCGGTTTATTCACCGGAAACGAAATATCAATTGCATTATATTGATTTATTATATTCAAAGCTGTTTACCTGCCTACTCTTCTATATGGAAGTGAAAGCTGGGTATCATTAGGGAAGCACCTAAGCAGAGTTACTGCAGCGGAAATGAGGTACCTTCGGAAAGTAGCGGGCCGAACCAGAAGGGATCGGATCAGGAACGATAGGACTAGAGAGGGGTTGTCTCTCTAAAGGATACCCTTGAAAAGAGGCAACTTAGATGGTTCGGACATCTCTGCCGGATGAATGAGGACCGAGACCCGAGAAAGTACTTTGAGGCCAGACCTACAGGAAAACGTCCCAGAGGGAGACCCAGAACTCAATGGATGGACTACATCCCCAAGGTGGGAGAGAAGAGAGGCAAAGACTGGAATGCCATGAGGGCGCTGGCTCGGGATAGGGAGGATTGATTTGCCTGGACAGAGGCACCTCCACGCTGAAAGGCACTAAGGAGGAAGGGAAAGAAAGAAAGAATTATCTTTGAGAAAATACTATGAGCGATTTGATGCTGGTTCTGTTGCTTGAGAGAAAGGAACAGAATCAAGCATGTGGGCAGTATTGTTAAAGAGTTGACAGAGTTGAAAAGGGTTGTAGCCATCTTTCACATTCTCCAGATATTAATATGGAAAAGATATTTTTACTCATGTTTATGTTTTTTAGGCTGCTGCATTTCAAGTTTATAATATGATTACTCAGTTTTTGTTTGTAAATGTAAAATATCGCATTTTCATAAAAAACAAGACAAAACAAAAAACAACAGAATAAATCATTTTATACTAAAACAAACTGCATTAAATATCCTATTGTTTTTTCTTATAAAAAGGGTTTTTTTTTTGTGAAATCATCTATTCATCCACGAAAGCGGATAAGATAATAAAATTGAAAGGTAACTGGCCTAAAAAATATTCACATTATTTTTGGTATGGTAACTCATTATATTTAAAAGGTAATAGATTACAAGTAGCCTTTCTAATGCACGAGTAATGCATTGTAAATTTATTACGACAGAAAAATTAATTATTGTATGAAGACACTACAAAGATATTAAGAAAGTCGTGATGATGATATACCATATTTTTCAAATTGCTACCAACTGAAAAAATATATTGTGCACATTTAATAAAACATCATTCAAAGAAATCTATCGCACCTCCTGCATCAATCTTTTAGGGATGATAAAATATGCGCAATGATTAAGAAGTCGGTAATAGGGAGATGTGGAACCCCTACCTGACCCTTCGTACCCTTCCTGTGCGACCTCTGGGTCAGGAGGTAGATGGGAGGGGGGGGTACAAGTGTACCGATCTAGATCCAATTTTTATTTTCACTGTAAGGAGGGCGATTTTTATTTACTCTAACGGTCCTGACCACTTTAACGGTTCTTAGGGAGATGGTTCTCTTTGTCAGTGAGGATTGCGTTATATGGAAGGCCTGTGTCCGTGAATAAAAATTAAAAAAATTGTAATTCATTTTTATTCTTAGACAAATGTGCAGCTCCAGTTAAAACTCCAGGACATTGTTATTTTCTTCTTTTTTTTTTAATAATGCCAATATTGTGTACGCTGTGTCACTCTTTTGTGTAAGTCTAATTAAAGTTTGATCAGAGTGTCGTTATGGGCAACGTTTTGAAGCTAAAATTTGGTTTGGAATAGGTACTGGTTTTCGTTAGATATAGCTGAGAATCTATTTAAAAATATAGAAATATCTGAGGAGAAATATCGACGCTGAAGATATTGAATAACGTATACTGCCAAATGAAAATAAATGAGTGAGCTATGATAAACTGGGAACATTTATGTGAGTGTCGATTTGCGGCGATTCTTGGGCAGCTAATGGTTTCGCTAGGGGAAACATCTGCTTCAAGAGAAGAGTACGAAAATGTCGTTAGGCGTTATCCACTTCCTCCGGATGTCGGATAGCAGGTGGGTTCTTTAGACCATGACTCCTATCTATAGGCTTCGTCTCTCTAGTAACAACTAATAAGACAATAAATTATATTATCGAAAAAGACAATGTCGCCTATAGGAGAATCGGCTTCATTCCACTTAACTAACAATATCCTAGGGATATGAACTAAAAAAAAAAAAAAAAAAATTGAAAATTGTTGCTATGAATTTAAATATCATTTTAAGGAATATTTACATTAGAATATAACCAAGTGAGTAATTGGTAAGTTCACACAATCAATGCATATTCACATTAATAAAATATAAATAATTAATTATTCACACACATTATAATGTGTATTTCATGAAATTGTCTTTGAAATTCGTGTCAAGGTTTCTCTCGCTCCCATCCTCGGGATTTTTAGTTTTTTTCAGAAGCATTTTCGAGAATCTTGCAATTTATTTTATTGACTTGGTAGATTATAAAGGAATATTCTATATGCCTTGTAATGGATATCCTAATTTATTATTTTATACTAATAAAAAAATAATTCGTATTATATGTTGGAATTATAGATAATCAATAATTTAGTTGGGACCTCCAACTAAATCTAGAGAATCATAAACATGATATGGAATCAGCCAAGAATCAAGCATTGGGCTGAGGGTGGGAGGAGGAGAATCCTGTTTACAAATTTTGTTTTACCTCACAAGATGAACGCCTTAGGATCGGGAAAAGGCATAGTGAGAGATATGCTCAAGGCACAGCCACTTTACAGCAAAATGTTTGGGGTGGCTCGGTAATTCAGTATGGGCTGGCAATTCATTTAATGGAAAACTGAGCTGTATATGTTAGAGGGATGCAATTTGAGGGGCTAATTCATGCTTAACATATATACCCTAAGGAGTCCTCGTTGTCCCATTTGTACCATTCATTGGGGATAACTTCATTTGGAAGCACGATAATGGAAGATCTCACGTTGTCAGGTGAGTAAGAGAATAACTCGGAAGTTAGAATGGCAGTTATGGCCTGGCCTGGATGGAGCCCTGACTAAGGTTAGGCGACAGTCGATAGTTGGAACTATCGATAGGCCGATACTATCGGTTGAGAACTATCGATTTTTCGATAGTTTCTTCTTTTTTTTTCCAAAGCTATTCAATAAAGAATTTCGACTAATTTAATTAAATTCAATTATCTACTTACTATTTGAAATTTGCAGGATTATAAATTATATATAAAATTATATCATAAAGATGTGAGAAAAAAAACTAATTTATTTGAATTTTATAAAAGGTACTTACAATTTACATATTTACAATAATAATGAACAAATCAAATCTTCAGAAAAGAAAAATAACACAATAGTCAATTTCAAGAGTCAAGTGAGCTCCTTGAGCCACATATTTCCCGAAAGAAAAACTAGCATTTCTGCTTTCCTTTGGCTTAATCTTTGAGAGAACCCTTGAGCTCTCGGAATTCCGAATTCAACTTTAAAAGAACTCGACACTGAGCACAGACAGATCAGCATAATTCCGAGAGTTTCAAAACTTGAAATTAGTAAAAAAGATTTATCGATAGTCGGCACTATCGATAATGACCATCGATAGGCACGACCTATCGATATATCGATAGTAACTATCGACTATCGCCCAACCCTAGCCCTGACATGATGAGTCCATTGGAACAAGCCTGAGACGAACTAGGGAGACATGTTGGATCAAGAGTTGCTGTTTCTGAGACCCTCAATTATCTCATAATCGCTTAAAGAGAATAATTAGGGAATATTGACAATGTAATTACAAATTATCAATTGATCGTATGGCACAACCAGTTGTAGAGATGCTTTAGAGGCTCCAACCGCAGGAAATACAGCTGATACCATATTAAGTAAAAGTTTAATTTACAAAACATGAAATTTTATTTTTCTCAATTTTTGAAAGTCTTAAATTTTATCAATAAAACCATTAATTGATTTATATATTTTTCAAAATTGTGCTGTTTAATGTTTTTTTTTCAATAAATTTTTATAATTGTTGTAAAAAATTTTATAATCGTTTAAGTTAAATGTCAACGAATCAATATTTTATAGGTGTGGCACTTTTTTTGTAACTTAGTACATTTGTCTGTACTGGTTTTCATGGCATACATACTAAGCAGGGAAACTACGAAGTTTTGTAGTAATCGTAATATCACAAAAATGTTAATGATGATATCATTTGAAAGTAAGTAAAGAAACATTTTCTCTTTGACAACTGACTTTTAAATTCATAAAATTACCATCAACTATCGAATCGACTGATAAAAATGTCTTCGTTCAATTTTTGTGATTATTAAATAAATCCGTCATCTTCTGTAATCTTATTATAATATCAATCCCTCAAATTTGTATCCCTCCAGTGACGTAATATACAGTTGACACTCGGTAATTTGATGTTTTTTATTATTATTAGTTTTATTTAATGGTTCTCTCGATTATTCAAAGTTTTAGCAAAGTCATTTCTGCATTTGAAAGTCCTTACTCGTTTAATTGTAAGGAAGATTAAACCATTCTGAAGGGTGAGTACCTTTCACTAATTGTAGCGAGTTCACCTTTGAAGGTTTTATTAATTTTTAAGAAGGGGTATTCTGAAGTCAATCCCAAATCAGTCTTGTCAAACGAGGATGAAGAAGAAAATAAAGGCCCTGCCTAGCGGCCTACCTCGGCACAAATCATCTCAGAGTCAGAAAAAAAGAAAAATGTCAATGTAATAATATCATTTAAAAGGAACGGGTGAGAGTGGACAGCTCCATCAATCCATGATTTTATTCAACTCTAGAGCAGTGCTTAGAACCCTAAAACAAGTGTTATTTTGTAATTTTATATGTGCATATATATAATTATTACATTGTTAACAATTATATTTCATATCTCGTTAATTTGAACTCAATCTCTAGATCCTGGAGTTTCAAATCGACGAAAGTCGACTGATATTATTAACCATCATTATCTTCATTAATTGAATAGCTCCGCCAAAAAACGTTCTAAGCAACAAATATAAAATTTTGAGTAATCAGTGAAAGAAAATCGAAATCTAAAGTTTTTGTTAGTTTTGTAGGTTAGATTTTATATTCACGTATTAATTTGTTATATTTTCTTGTATAATAACATAATGAAGTACTATATCATACTAAGGCGTACTATTATACATTTTAAAAACTTCATAATCGCCACTTAGGAAATGTAGCTTAGAACGTTTTTCGGTGGAGCTATTCAATTATAAAATTATAAGGAATATGGATTTTTAAAGGTTTACTGTACAATGAGCTTCTTAAATATTATATAGAATAGAAACAGCAATAATCAGAAACACCTCATTTCCTGTCTTACTTCTTTTTCTGTTTGTTTTTTTTATTTTTTATATTACTTATATCATCAGAATGTTTTTGTTTTTTTTGTTATTCTGCTCTGATCATAGTGATATTGAATGGATACAGGTGTAGTGTAATACCGCTTAAACAAAAAGCTCATCGTGGCCCGGCAGTTGCAACTGTGAGCGGAATGCAGGGGGCAGGGGGCAGGAAGTCAAGGCACCTGCTATCTAACGTACTTCAGTAATTGACGGTAATAAAGAACGGAAAGGGAGAAAGCTACCAAAAATAAAATAATAATAATTATAAATAAAAATAAAAAAAAAAACAGAATGAAAAAATTAAATATTCATGGAAATAAATTGTAAACGAGAAATAGTATGTTAATGTTCAGTAACCAGTAAAGGTCAATTTTACATCTCAATATTGACATTTCTTGCAACCATAAATTCCATTTGATTTGATTAGAATGAAAACATCTTTTCATCTTTTAATAAAAAGCTTTTATTTTGACTATATATTATACTCTGCCAAAGCTAAGGGCAATAAGTAATAGCACCACAAGTTCACATTCATGAAATATTGACTAGAATATCATAAAAAAAAAATAAATAAATACAAAAATAAAAATTATAATATAAATATTATAAAAATGAACTAATGACAGTATAAAAAAAAAAAAACATTGATATATATTTACACTCAGGCTGAGGACCCCCCTGCCCCACCATGAATTAAGCAGAGCTCTAGAAGATGTTACATTTCCTAAGAGGCCCTACTCCTACTATAATATTATTGTCTCAGAAGCGTCACTGGTGGAAGGGGCCGCGCGGCTGGGGCGCTCTTTGAACAGTACTGACCCGGACTAGTGTTTTCTAGTTGTTGATATTGAAACCAGTGGAAAGTGTGTATAAATTTCCTAGTATTTACGATGTGAATAATAGACTGTATAAGAATCATGTTTTGAAAGACAATGCATGGAAGAAAATAGCAGAATGTGCGGAGAAATCATGTAGGGTGCATATATATATATATATATATATATATATATATATATATATATATATATATATATATATATATATATATATATATATATACACACATATACTAAGATTACATATGAGACATATACATATATACATATGAGATTACAAAAAAAAAAAAAAAAAAAAAAAAGGACCATTAAAAGTATGTTGAATAGAAAACTGGTGTTGCGGTTGTTGATGGAGGAAGTGGAATTCCATGTTATGGACAGATCAATTGACCCCATGTTTTCCAAAGGAAGGTTTTCTCTCTTCGTTGAATGAGCTGCACCTCTAGAACGACGAAGAGAAATTCAGCAAGATTTTCCGGCTCAACTTCAGTCACTTTGACTATATAATTTTTCTATCTTTCTATTTATCTAACGTACTAAAACGAGCCATTTTTAATAAAACTTTTTAATAAACGGGAGTTCAACGAGGCTTATCATAAAAACTAACAAACTGTGGGCAGACTTGAAATCTAGTAAATTGTGGGAAGACCAGAAAACAAACCAATACGTGGACGTCTCCATTGCTGTGAATCCCACATTTTCCCTTTGGTGATTTCACAATATATAGAAAGACAATTTAGAAAACTCGCTGGAACCACAATGGTATTACTATTTTCAGATGATGTATAAAGTTCCAGTTTTTTTTATTACTGTCCAATGAACATTTTATTGTATAGAAAACAGGGTTTTCGTTAAATAATTTTTATTATGTAAGATATGATATAATTATGTATGAGGTATTCATATATAAATAAATTGTGGTATTTCAACATGAGGTTGTATCAAATTATTTATTATTATCAAATTATTACAGTACCTCGCCTCCAGCCGCGGCGTCTGGGAGACGCAGCAGCTGTGGCTGGCTGCTCTATGCGGAACCTCACTTTTAACGCTTCTCTCCCACTGTCTCACTGCATCGTGAGCCAATAGAGTTAGTGAGGACGCTTAAGCCGCGAACATTCCTTATTTGAGAAGTTAACCATTGCATTTTTATCCTGCAAGAAGGTAGTGTGGAACCGGATGAACCATCGGGTGGTCGATCGCATATATTTGGAACTGAGGTATGTTAAATAGAAATTGGTCAGTTTCATTAACCAAGGCCACTTCAATCTGTCTCTCTTATAATAAAAAGGTTAGTTTTATAATATGAACAACGATGTTATAAATTAATAACACAATTTGCATTCTGTAGATGAATTTTTAGAGATAGGATTGATGATATTTATAGATTACTAGGATGTGGGATGATATTTTCTAATAGATTAATGAGTAGGGATATTGGAGGAGCGATAATAGATTCAAACTCTGAGCTGAAAGATGTCTGGAGGTTATTGAAATCAGAAGAATTTGGAGGAGAGGTATATGGGATCTGATGTTAATTTGGATTAAAGGTAATTAACTTTAGATGAATGGCTGAGGGATGTGGAAGTTGTGGTTCGTGTGGAACAGGGATGTTGCTGCAGTGTCTGGGCGATCCGTTCTGAAGCTCGTAGCATTTGAAAAATGGAGACTTCCATTTACTATTTTGGAGAGCTTATTTTAGAGAGGAGTCTATTGTTTTAATTGTTGGTCTAGATTCTCTTCCCTTCTGGAGGTTGCCTGTATCATAAAGTTTTAATGTTTATGTGTTTGACGCCTCTTGAAGTCAATCGGATGCCCTTGATGACATACAGAGACTGCAGGTGTTTGTATTCACTTACTGCATTCTTTGAATTAAAATTGATGACCACTCTTTACATAGCATGGTAAATTATGTCAATAGCGTTTCATGTGGCCATATATGCATGGCAGTTGTGGTTCTAAATGATTTTCATATTATCATTTTAATAATTGATATTATTTTTCATATTTGGTTTCGAATTTATTTTAATTCTAAACCATCAAAGGGAAATTATATTTAAATTGGCTCTCTAAATTATACGACTCTTCCATAGCGCTTCTATTATGTACGAAATCATTTTTAGTAGCTGAAGAAGGATTATATGAAGTTTGATACAATTTTGAAAAGGTATCGAATTTCTTTAAGTTGTGTAATGCAAGCGAGATTAGATTTGATCCAGTGACATTCTACATACAATGATTTTTACCATAACCATTGTGATGTTATGCAATATTTGTTCCATCAATCAATTGACACTAAATTGTAAACAATTGTTTAACAATGATTAATTTATTATTCAGTAGGCAGGGAGGCTGTAACTGATTAGCACTTTAGTGATATGAAGATATGCTCCACGGACAATGTCAATTAATATATTTTAACTTGTTCTACTGCTTTTTTCGTTTACCATTGAAGGTTGCATCCAGTGTTTGAACAAAATAAGGTAGTTCTACCTTGAAGCAATTAAATAAATAACAATTTACCAATGTCTATTTTTATGTTATAATATTTAGATAGGTTGGTTTTCGATATACACTATTTATTATTTCATAGATATATCTAGCATTTAATGATGTGGAATATTATCATTTTTATGAATACGCATTTGGGATGAAAAAATACCAACATCAGAGCTTTGCTATACATATTAAAAGAAACTAATGCGGAGTCAATCGATCTGCCCCTTAAAAGGCACCTAACTCTAGCAAAAATGTATTTCCCACGAAGATAGTTTTTTTACATTTATTATTAAAAAAATAAACATATAATTTTATTTATAGTGAATAATAGCCTCCTTAGTACTGGAAAACTAACACCGCAATTATATTTTATTTATCGAATTACGAATTTGAAATTTTTAAAAAATAAGATGCTTTCTTCTAAATTTCCACCGCTTAAAAGGATAAGTAAGAGGTAGAAGTGAGTTGCTAAGTCAAGTACATATAAACTATACGATAATGATGTGATTTAAATGTTGGGAAATATTTCCAATGCTTATAATGGGTCCGTACTATCGTTAACCATAACGTAAATAACAAATCATCCTCAAAAAGGTTAGGTTGTGACCCTGTATTCCCACAGCAGGAAGTAATCAGAGCAGGAAGAGAATGAGGTGTGGGTCAGGTGGGGGTCAGTAGGGGTGAATACATAATATATATATATCTCCCAGCAGTTAGTTATCCGGTACAATACATTACGATACTATTGGGCATGTGTACAAATACAGTCCTGTGAATAATTATAAACTCAATCGATAAAGTTGAAATATTTTAAAATCTCTAAAACAATACGTAACCAAAGTATTATTACCCACTTAATTCCATTATTTATTTATTTATTTATTCGGTGCAACAGTCCTTAGAGCAGGACCAGGACCTCCTCAATAAGTCTGCTCCATCCATCTCGGTCCGCGGCCTTGCGGTGCCATCCTCTAACGCCTGCCTAACGGAGGTCTTGCTCCACGTCATCTAACCATCTCAATCGTGGCCACCCTCGAATTCTAAAACCTTCTGGCTTTTCTTTTAGCAATTTTCTAGGAAATCTATCAGCCGGCATCCTTTCCACGTGCTCCAGCCACCTCAATCTCTCTTTCTTTATTTGGGCGGCTATATCTTGCTCACCAAACAATGCCATTAATTCTTCATTTTTTCTTATTCTCCAACTTAATCCCATAAAAAAAAAAAAAATATATCTAAGAGCATTTAAATACTATTGCCTCAGTTTATAACCTTAACTACAACAAAACAAGTCAACAAATCTTATTTACGTTGTGAATAAATATAGAGGTAATTGTTTGGATCGGCGACACCAACCCCTACACGCGCCGAGAATACCTCTTATCGATTCTAACCTTTTTCCGATTTATTTCGATGTTCTAGTCGCTACTTTTAGAGGGGAAAGGTTATTCTCCAACATTTACTGGGAAACTCTAAACCCCTGTTCAAAGTAATATTAACTTCTGTTTACCTTCTAATATTAAAATGAGAAATAAGGAAATAATGAAGTGGAAATAAGAAGATATCGAAATATAAGACACTAAATCAATTTTGAATTTATATTAATTTAATCAACAATTAATATACTACTGAACCACCTGTAAAGTTAATTCCTGATGAACTTTCTGTCAGAGAAGTGAAAATAACAAATTATAAATATAAACCAGACAGAATCCTTAAGTATTTATTTGGCATAGCTCCTATTTATTTAAAATTTGTAGCTACATGTTTCGGAGACAATGTTCCATCATCAGGCTTCTAATGTTTTTTAAAAACACATTAATCTATAACATTACACCAATAGTTCTACAATTATATAGTAATGTGTCATTTACCCCTTAATCTGTGATTATTTTCACATTGTCAATTCTCCATGTTATAAGCCATTATATAATATAAGACAGAATCCTAGCTGAAAGTGATGATGTTAATTTCTGCTAGAATTTTCTCAAGGAAAGTTGAAATAAGAAAACATGAAACCTGTGATATACTTTCTCACATTTATTTATAAACTGATATGTTTTATTGAATTAATTATACAATCTGTCTCACTTTAGGACAAAAAGTAATATGGATGACAAAGAATCCATTCACAAAATATGTATTCTAAAATTTTATCACTGAAATTGAAACACAAATAAAAATATATAAAACACCAAATCCATGTACAAATAAATCTTGTTAAGTTTTGTAACACTTTTACAAGTATTAAATTTTATCACTTAAATTGATAGAACAAATATAAATATGTAAAATACCAAATCCATGTACAAATTAATCTTCTTAAGTTTTGTAACACTTTTACACATAAGATAAGATGAAATAAGAAAACATGAATTGATAAAACACTTAATCCTCGTGTTGTTAACTTCTGTTTCACCTATTTACATTTAAAAAGTCTAAATATCAATATAACAAACTAAACAACACAATCCAAGTTGAAACTGTAGAAGTGATTGTTTACATGTGAGGTTATAGGAGAGAGCTATCGATAAATGTAAACATGAAGTGAAGCGTAAGGATCGAACTGGTCGGTGTAGCGCGGGTCAAGCCAATTTGGTGGTGTCGCCGATCCAAACAAATACCAATATAGATTCAGGGTATTGATAAATTTTTATTTTTAATTTCTTTTATGTTTATGAAAGACTGTCAATTCAGTTGACCTTTTCATATCAAAAAGAGACTGTTAGTGTCATTTATTCTTTTAAAATATTTCGCGGAGGACTGCAATCGAGCAGCAAAGGATTATTGACTTAAAAACTGGCGGTGTGACACAAAGGCAAAATGAACACGAGTTGTTGTTAAAACGTTAAATGCTATTTTAAGAGAAATATCAAAAACTGGTGCTTTTTCCCAGATTGTGAAGCGATTCAATCTTGGATGTGGTGCCAGTTTAGTACGAAAATAAATAGCTGAGACAATAGTACAATAAGACTTATACAAGATTTTGGAAAGTAGAAGCTTACAGATAATATGATTCAAAAAGCTGAGGGATATTTGACAAGAGTACTGAGCAAAGGCTTTGTTAACATAAATGAGCTTCAAATGAAATGAAATGAAAAAATAAACTTTATTCTGGGACTTAGTGTCCCCTAAGAATAAAAACAATGCACAGTAAAAAAGTACAATTGTCTGGCCTATTATTAACAAATGAGATACTTCTATAATTACAGCATACCTTTTTTACAGGAAAAAAAATTAAATTAAATTAAAAATAAATAAATATATGAAATAATAATTATAACATAAAATACAATTATATATAGATGAACATATGAAAGAAAGGAAGAGAGAAAAAAAAACTATTATAAGTAATCATTTGATTATTGGCATATTTGCGGAAGATTGGTTGTCTAAAAGGTACAGGAATAAATTATTTTTAAAGGAAGTTATGGAAGCTGCTTTACGAATAGTGGTAGGGAATTCCAGAAGGAGGTAGCACAAATGATGAAGGATTTGTTAAAGGAAGCGGTTTTATGTGAGGGGATATACATATACCAGAACGTTTACGTCAAGGGCGCACAATCTTAATATACAAGGGTAAGGGCGATGCTAAATATATTTCATCATGGAGACCCATTACTATATACTCTATTGTGCGCCGATTCGTAGAGTAAGTTCGGTCTGGACCAGGAACTGAGAAAGCAGGTGACCTTCCATAGGAATCAGAGAGGTTTTATTAGGGGACTTCACTTAGACACCCGGAGCACATGTTAGCGCAAGAATCATCGGCGCAGTCATAAAAGACGCAAAAACATAAGAAAAATGGCTATGCGGTGGTCTTTCTTGACGTTGGCGCTTTTGGCAACATTAGGCACGATCAGATAGTTAGATCGTTGGAAGCAAGAGGTGTTTCATTGGACCAGAGAAACATAATTTGCCGGTCTGCTATCCACAAACAAGATTAAAGTAACTGGAGGAGCTCATTATACTAGCCAGATAGTAGAATTAGAATAAGATAACGAAATAAGTAAATAAAATGAGCAATAACAAAAATGAATGGAACAAAAAAAATCAACAATAAATCACCTACTCTCCCCTTCTTTAGTCAATTTGTCAAAAACTGTTTTTCGTATAAATGTAAGTCCATCTTAAATTTGAAAACTTGAAAAAGTTTTGTTCTTTCTCTGGGCATATTATATTTGAGAATTTGTAAGTATTTGTCTAAAGTTTTAAATCTATCCTGTCTTCTTGACATATGTCTTGATTTTAAAATGCTAATTTGTTTTAAATACTGTTTAATGTTACCGAGTTCTGTGAGTTATTGATATGGTTTGTGATTGTTATTTTGTATAAGTTTGTAATAGTCCGTAATGTGTTTATAAGCCTATGTGTGAATGTCATGAGTGGGAGTTTGAAACTAAACTCAACTGAAACGAATGAGCTGCTTCTAATTGTTTCCTTATCTTGTTTTTTATTGTCTTAAATGTCGCTGGTTATAATATTCGGTAAAAAAAAAAAAAAAAAAAAAAATTATATATGAAAATCAAAGCCATTACAATTCATTATGTTGCTTCATAACTTAATCATTGCTTAAAATAACTAGTCTTTTTCTTAAACTACACATTTATTATTTATGTATGCCAATCTTGGTTGTGGCTATGTAGATCTAATTATTCTTCTACAAGATTCAACAAGTGTTCCCATCCTAATACATTAGATACCCCCTCAAAGGAATAATGTATTCACCCCTCACAGAGCCAGTTGACCCTTTCTTAAACCTTCCTGCTCTGATTACTTCCTGTTATGGGAATACTGGAACGACCCTTTAACCTTTTCGACGAGAATTTTTTATTTCTGTTGTAATCACTACCTCAACGGTTTCAAACGAACCGCTGGGACTTTTTCCATCTTAATCAGGTCACGACAATATCAAAACATTAATTTAAAATCTAACAGAAAAAACAACAATTTTAATAAGGTTTCTCCGATTACAGAATAAAATATAAATACCGCCTCATACCGGTTGAAAAAAAATAGCTGCTTCTATATCTAAGAAGCGGTAGAATTTTAATTCAACATCCGTCGACTTTTGATAATAATAATAGAGATGACCCGTAAAAATAATTATCTAGACTCTGAAATATCATGAGTGGAAGATAAAACATATTAAATAAACTGTTAACGGAAACAGTTTTTTTTTTTTTACATTTTCAGTTTTAGGCGGAAGAATAAAGGTAAAGAGAACTAGCTGGAGAGTAGTTTTGGATAGGAGGCTCCACGGTTTCGATGACTTTCTTCTCTATGGGTAATGAGGATTCATAACAGCGACATTGTGGGCATTAAACAATATTTAATAAACTTAATTTTATTTAATTCGTAGCATATGTACTGGATAAAAACAAAATATATAAATAAAAATTTTCTCATTATTAGAATTTTCGAAAAACTTCGCTTTTTTATATTATTTATTTACTTTTTTCAGTTATCTAAAAATAAATTATTCTTTAGATTCGCAGAAAGACAATTTTTCTTACCTCATTTAAAGAAGATAACATTGGCTATAATTTATTTCCAACCTCAGCTATTCTGCTTAAATAGAGCCCTGAAGTACAGAATTTAAAAAAATAATTTTTAGAAACAAAAACAAAACCGATTTCAAGATTAAACCTATATATACAAACTTAAACTAAAAACTAAAAAATAATATTTTAATTGCTTCGAATCAAAAAGCATTAAATGACAATCAACGAAATTATCGATACTTATATACCTATTCACATTTATGATCAGTTATTTTTAGAGTAGAGTCGGTGCCAGCCAAGAAGGGCAGTTTAATCCTGCTTTTGCAACTAACTTGTGAATGGGAGGAGACAGCGGTGTGACGGTGATGTAACAGTGGGAGTATCTTTACAATTACCAGCTTTCTTTCGAATTCTTTTTGCTTTATTTATTGGTACCAACTCCAAAAATAACTGATCATAAATTGTGAATAGGTATATAAGTATCGATAATTTCGTTGCTTGATATTTAATGCATTTTGTTTCGAAGCTATTAAAATATTATTTTTTATTTTTTAGTTTAAGTTTGTATATATAGGTTTAATCTTGAAGTCGGTTTTGCTTTTTTTCTAAAAATTATTTTTATTTTTTTAATTTTTACTGGTGAGATCATTTTGTTTATACAGTCAATGCTCGATAAGTCGATCTTCAAGCTACCATGAAAAATAATTCGACTTACTGAACAAAGACTTATTGAGGTTATCATTCAACTTATCTTCATGTAAATGGGAAAATTGAACACAAAATTTAAAATCATTACGTATATTTTTCGTTAATGGGAATATGTATGTTATGTATGTTGTTTGAAACAGGAAAACACATTACCCATAGAATTTTTTATTTTAAGTTCGGGTTATAAAGGCGATGACTTCTAATAGTTCGTTTGATAGGAGTGGTCCTAGAAGTTCTCTCTTTTGACCCCTATTGTCAGTTTGAATTATTTACACAATTTTTCACGTTTTTTGCCTGAAATTGACTAATTAAGGTGAAATTTACGTGTAATGTACTACTGACAGTAGATTTCTTTCGACATATTTAAGAATTAAGCTTATCGAAGTACGACACATCGAGAGTTGACTGTATATGTAAATTATTTTTGTTAAGAATTTAGATTTAGTTATCTTCGAGATTTTAGATTATCATAATTATAAAGATGTTTAAAATGGAAGGTTATATAACAGTGATTTTTATTAACTGTTTTTTTATTTTTCTAAAAAAATGCTGAGTTGATTTCAAAATTGTTTTTATGGGACCACCTCTGAAGTATGCCCTACCGATCTAAAAAAGAATCATCAAAATTGATTTAGCCACTATAAAACCACTGGAGTGAATAACTAATAATAAGTGACTGGTGCAACTATGAACTGGAAAGATAAACAATGACGGGAAACCGGAAAACAAATTACACATGAAATTCTTTTAATTTGAGTTCGATTTATAGAGGCGATGTCGTCTAATAGTTCGTTTCATAGAGGTAGGTGGTCCTAGTTTTCTCTTTTGATCCCTATTTTCAGTTCGACTTATTTACAAAATTTTTTAACATCGAGAGTTGTATATGTAAATTATTTTTGTTAATAATTTAGATTTAGTTACCATAGAGATTTTATATTATTATATGATTTTTATTAACTGTTTTTTTTATTTTTCTTAAAAAGTGTTCCGTTGATTTTAAAATATTTTTTATGGGACCACCTCTGAGTATGCCCTACCGATCTAAAAAAGAATCATCAAAATTGATTCAGAATTGACCGAGTAATCGCGTAACATACACACAAAAAAATGAGTTGAGAACCTCTCTTTTTTTGAAATCGGTTGAAAATAACAAAATATAAATAAAATTGATAATAATAATTTTTAAAATTACAAAATATATACAACATAAGATAACATATTAAGTGTAACTAAAAACTGATTAAAAGTTTACAAAATAACTATTGCATTAAATTGAAACTATCGAAAAATGTAATAACTATTTTACAGTTATTTAAAGGGAGAGGAGTTACTAGAAAAGAAGGAATTTAAGTTCTTAAAGAATTTTCATGACAAATGTTGGGTGGGATTGAGATCCAGAGAATTGAGGAGCGGTTTAGGAAGGATTTATCATATGCAGCAGTTCTTTAGGAAAGGGTATGGTAATCAAAGTAGGGGAAAATAAGAGGTTCACTAGTTTTTCCTGGCAGAATGTAAAAATTGAAGCTGAGAGTTTTGGGGACAATGGGATATAAATTGATGGTCGATAGTTAAACTAGCGGGAGGAGGAATGGATCAGAGGAGAGAGTTAGAGGCAAACACAATAACTTTTGATATAATATTGTTTACGCTTCATTTATTTTCATTAGCCCGCGAATTTATCGCACTGAGATTTGAATTTTGGGAAAGGAAAATGCAAGATGAGAACGGGGAAATTATTACTCTTCGGCGTGAAGATGATAATAATAGCGTTTCAAGGATAATTTAGGGATGTCGATTATGTATACAAAATAGAGGAGCTGAGTTATTGGAACCCATTGAGATTCCCGAAGTTGGGCCAAGAGGAGAGGATAAAGGTTTATCAACACTATCGACTACTCTGTATCAAACAACATAACGGTAGAAAAACCGTCTCGAATATGGTTATTTTTGTATCCTAGCTTATTTCCTGCCAGCCTATAAATGTGGAGAATATGGAGTAGAATACACCGTTGGCTTTCCGGACTCCTTTAAATACTTCCTGATCCACCTTCACTCCTGAAAATCCTAAGTATGGACAGGTATCGGTTTCCGCGTGTGGCTTAGCATTACATATAATGTGAATAGCTTTCTCATTTTCTCTATCAATGATCATAACCTTGTTTTAATTCGGATTTATTTCCATTCCTTTTTGTCTAAGCTCTTCACTCCATTCACTTAAGCAACCAACTGAAACTTTTCCTTGGTTTCAGCACTCAAAATAATGTGGTCCATATTTAACAGAGCTTGTGCCCGAACAGGAATCAGATTCTAATAACCAACAATTGCTCTAGGTGTTTTCTTGCATACTTTCCATTATCCATCCTTAATTGTTGTACAGAAAACTGTACTTTAACTGTTTCTATGCTTGACACCCTCATAGAACGTAAATGACACAGTTCTATTTAGCCGGACTATTCCTTTGGGGTCATTTATTATAGGGAGATTTACAAAAACATGGCCAAACCTTGAACTCCAAAAATAAAAAAGTTAAACTGCTCGAAATTGTTTACCACTCTTAGCTCTAAGTGTGGTAAAAAGTCTTTCTCGAAATAGTTTCGGGTTTAGGCGGAGAGGGGAAAAGGGTTGAAAATCCTATGTTTTTAGCTATTTGATCAAATAAATCGGAATCCGTTATTTTAAGCAAATGTTGTGTTCTGTACTTTAATAAAGTTTATCAAACTTGGTTCCATTCATTTGTTTCTCAGATCAACAGTTTTAAAGCTGTGGGGGAGGGAAAAATTTAAGAGAGGGAAAAATTGGCTAACTTGCGTCAGGTCGCAATTCTCCGCCAAAACACATTTTTTGGTACTTTTTCGGCTATAGCTGCGACTATTTGTCCGATCTGAAATTTGCATTTTGCATTTGAAAGCTTGTTAAACTTACCTACTATTAGACCCTAAATATGAAATTTTGATCAAGTCCCGTAAAACACCCATGACAGCACGCTAAGATGCCGCGTACTGTTGTAAAAACAAATTTTTTACAGCACGTTTCTCGCTATTACACTAAAAATATTTGTCCGATCCTAAATTTATTTTTTCCCTCTCAAAGCTACTTAAATTTGCTATCAGGTCCAACATACTTAATTTTGATTAATCTAAGTAAAATATCAACAACATCACGCTAAATGTGTATGTTTTGGCAAAATGTGACGATTTTGGCATGTTTAGTGGGATGGCGTGGTTATTTCAAAACTTAACACAAATATGATCTGATAGTTAATCTAACCAGCTTTGATACAGAAAAAAGAAGTTTGGGTTCAAATATACGGACAAATATTTTTGGAGTTATAGCGAAAAACGTACAAAAAAAAAAAAATAACAACGAATTTTTCATAACAGTACGCGGTATTGAATCGTGCTATCTTGGGTGTTTTAAGGGACTTGATCAAAATTTCATATTTAGGGTCAGATAGTAAATTTAACAGGGTTTCAGATGAAAACATAGAAATTTTGGATGGGACAAACAGTTTCGGAGCTATATCCGAAAGAGTACCGAAAAACGTGTTTTGTTGGAAATGTGCGGCTTAACACAAGTTAGCCAATCTCTTCAATTTTTCCCTACCCCAAAGCTCTTAAACTACTAATCTGAGGAAAAAAAAAATTAGAACCAAATTTTATTGTTTTTTTTTGTAAAATTTGGTATTTAGCAGTGGTCTTATTTCTTAAAGCTCAATGCCTCCTATTAGTTTTTTATACGCGTTACGTATTCTAATTAACTATAAATAATGTACATCATTGATTCATTCTTACACTGAGGGTTCCAAAACCAAAATAAGTTGCGGTAAGTCGTACTTCTCCGCGAAAACCTGTTTTTCGATACTTTTTAGGCTATAGTTCCGACTAAATTTGCAATCAGACCCATATATTAAATTGGTATAAAGTCACGTAAAATACCAATGCCAGCACACTAAAACCTTGTAATGTTGTGAAATGCAAGTTTTTTGGCACATTTTTCGCTATAACCACCAAACTATTTGTTTTATCCAAAATTTATTTTTTTCAATTGAAAGCTTACTAAATTTACAATCAAATCAAATTATATAATGATGAATGAATCCCGCAAAATACCCACTCCAGCCCACTGTAACATGTAAAATTGTTATGTTTTTACCAAAACATAAACATTTAGCCTGCTGGCATGGATTTCAATTAAATATTCATGTATAAAATGTGATATCAAATTTAGTCAGGTTTCAGTTGAAAAAGGTAAATTTTGGTTTAGACAAATTGTTTTGGACTAAAATCAAAAAATAATCTAAATAATTTGTATTTAACAACAGTACTTGTTTTTAGCTTGCTGGCACGGGTAATTTACAGAGCTTGATCAAAATTTTATATATGGGGTCTGGTTGCAAATTTAGTCAGCTATCAGTTGATAGAAATAAATATTGGATTGGACGAGTAGTTTTGGGGTTATAATGAAAAATGTACCAAAAAACTTGGATTTTACAACAGTTCGGGGTTTTTGCGTGCTGGCATGGGCATTTTACATGACTTTATATAAATTTCATATATGAGGTCTGATAGAAAGTTTAGGCAGCTATCAATTGAAAGAATAAATAAATTTTGGATCGGACGAATAGTTTTGGTGTTATAACGAAATATGTGCCAAAAACTTTAATTAACTTCACAATAGTACGGATTTTTAGCGTGCTGGCATGGGTATTTTACATAACTTTATATACATTATATAGATAAATTATATTATATTATATAAATAAATTTTATATATGATGTCTGAAAGGAAATTTTATTGCTATCAGTTGAAAAAAATTAATTTTGGATTAGAGTTATAACCGACAACGGAAAAGTACCAACTGCTTCTTTTCACGAAGAAGTGCGAATTAGAATAGAATAGAATAGAATAGAAAAATAATTTTATTCTGGGACAAAGTCCCTTAAGAATAACAGATAATTGCAGGTATAACTAAATCAAATCTGGTTAGAGACATAATGAGCTACAAAAAAGAAAAACAATAATACATTAATGACGTTACATGAATTAAGTGAAGTTAGTCAATCTTTGGTGGCCAAACCGCTCTAAAACTATTGATCTGAGAACAAAATGTCTATTACCAAATTTCTTGCAAAGTTTATTTGCTTGAATAACGTATAATAGAACACAAAATATATAAAAGTAACGATTTCCGAACCTCTAAGAAATACGATTTTCAACTCCTTCCCCCCACTGCCATTTTTGCGGCACTCACCTTTATTGCAAAATTTATAAATTTTCATTCAGAACAGTGGACAAATTACACCCATGCATTACAAAAAAAGGGTGAAATAACGCGGTATGTTTTGCTATCGGGCTCTCGGTCTATCATTTTACAAATCAATTAACTGGACTTACTATACAAGTTTTATACGAATTTTGTTCCAGGATAGTACATATTTCATAACTTTATAAGTTGAAATATTATTCTTTTTTAATTAAGTGGCCGGTATTCATATATATTAATTGGTATTTTTAACATTAAAATTTTAAAACAAGATTATTTTATATTAAAATAATTTTATTGTAACATACGTAGGAAGCAATATAATATAATTTCCTCAAATTATTCTAGAGAAAAACTACTTATAGATCAAATAAAAAAGGAAATCATGTTCAAAAAGTTCACTGTTGGACGAAAAGGATGTGAGTTTTGAACAAAGTCAGCCGGTGTGACGCCTTCACAAGGATTTTGAATTTTGTCTGCCGGTGCTAAGCCCCCTCCAAATTTTGGCGGACAACGTTTTTTGTCATCAAGTTACCATGCAGTTTCTTGTGTGCTTGAAATAAATCATCTTCAAATAATACCATATTTTGCTACCCCCTTTCGGTGGTCGCCATTTTGAAACGCCCCCGCTTTGAATTGGCAGACGAGTGCAAATTGATTGCTGAGGGTGGACATTTAATGACTGTATGTCTAAAAGTTTTCTTCAAATAAGTCATGAAATTTGGCCTCGGCTCTTGGACTAAAGGTCCTGTGTGATTTTCAACAGAGCTGACTGAGTGGAATAACCGGAACGGAAACCTGATTGGAACGGATTAAGGAGAGTATTATGCTCTAGGAAGCAAACTCCATCTGGCGTTTCCCCAGATTTCAGAGAAATCCCTCTAATCTCCAAGGAATTTACCAGCTGATTCTGCTCAATCTGGTTAATTTTGGCCTCGAGGGTTTGAACTTGAGACTTTAATTTTTTGTCATCTTGTAGAAGTTTTTCTATAAGCTCCTCATATTTTTTTGTTCCATCCTCCATCGATTTAACCCTCTCAGAGGTTTCAAGTGATATGTCGGCCTGCTTATCTACGATGTTTTTAATTTGTTTTATGTCCTCAATCATTTTTCCGATCTCAGATAAAATCGCCCGTTAAAGTTTTATCTGTGTTATTGTACGACGCAGTACTGGAGGGTTTACAGAGATAATTTAGTTCTGGTTACCTATATTTACTGAACTCCGGGGACGCCTGTTTATTTACCTGAACTGCAAATAGTCTTAGTACGAGTGTAATAATTATAAAATACTAGATAGCTACTAATAATTTTAAAGTAATTCACTCGATAAAACAAATATAGACAGATGTATGAATAAATGTAATAGTTCGACAATAACAATCACTCAGAGACGCTTACACAATAACGGCATGAGCCAGACTAGACGTTTTATCGGCATTCTGTAGGCTATAACTCCGAAACTACCAATCTCATTCTATATTTCATTTAAAAGCGGATAAAATTTACTAATAAGTCTTATGGAAAAATGAAATTTTGGATAGCATTAAAAGTTTCCGAGTTATAACTTATAAAAATGTGCCAAAAAACTTGCATTTCACAACATTCACATCAAAATATTCTCTTTGAATCTGATAATACATCTTAACAGCTACTGTTCTGTAACCATTAATATTTTTGATAGCATTCATAGCATTTATTATAGGTTTCTTACCTGACAGAAAGGAGTGGAACTTTAAGTCCTTGAAATCTTCAGGTAATAAGTACCAATTTTTCTTGTCGATGGAAATGCACTGAATCACAAAGTCATTATCACTTCTCTTTATAATTTGAACAAATAGTTGAGCCATTTTCTTACGTGTTGAGATCTTGTAATTTGATTTCTAAGATCGTTAGAACGTGATTTATTCAATACAAATAAAGAATTAAATTACCCGTAACTACAATAGTAAGTTACAGCAAACAACAATTAAAATAGGTTAATGAAGGTTTCAAGATAAAGTAATAAACACAGATGATAAATAATAAACCGATGATTAAGGTTGCTACACTTACACACATAATATTCCAGTAAAATAAGGCTCTAAAAGTCCGTATTCAAGATAAAAACTGCCCAACTTTTATTCTCAACGGATCTTTTTGTTTTTTGGGGTGCTGAATTCGAATCTGAAGTTTATTACAACGGCAAACGTCGGCTTCATACCCAACATCGCAAAAAAAAAAAAAAAAAATAATAAAAAAAAAAATACCGGTCATTTTTTTACCTATAACACGAAAACAAAGCATATTTCGAAGGAAGTCTTTAAATATTAATTGTAGCTGGAATTATTACCTACGGAATGAAAAAAACTAATCCAAAATCAGACGATTTACCGCGATGATATGGTCTTTGGAAAAAGTGTAGAAATTGGCCAACTGGCGGTCAGTCCCACTTCTCCGCTAAAACATGTTTGTCGTACATAATATATTCAATAAATCTTCTATGATTTTGGCTTTCGCCGATGACTTAGATATTGTTGGAAGAACCCCTGCAGATTTAAAAAACGTTTTTATGAATCTCCTGATAGCAGCGGCTAGAGTGGGTTTAGAGTTCAACGAATCAAAAACCAAATATATGCATGCAGGCCCACAACTAGATATGCACAAACCATCGCATTTTTTAGCTGGAGGCTTTTCATTTGAAAGGGTGAAAGAGTTTGGCTATCTTGGTTCACAAGTAAATGTGGATAACGAAATACAAGCAGAGATCCGTCGCAGAATTATGTCCGCAAATAAATGCTATTTCGGATTACAAAAGCATTTCAGACGAAGGGCTATTTCTCAAAACACAAAGCTGCAACTGTATAAGACTCTAGTAAGACCAGTTCTCACTTATGCCTCCGAATGCTGGGCGTTACCAGTTCAAAGGAAGCCCCGATCCTAAGGTTCGAGAAGAGAATATTGAGGAGAATTTATGGCCCAGTTTGTACCAACGGAATCTGGTGGATTAGAACGAATGCTGAACTGACAAGACTCTACAAGAACACAGATATTTTGAGGGTAATTAAAGTAGGACGGCTCCGATGGATCGATGGAGTGGCAGCGGATGCAGGCCCATCTTGGGAATCCGCAATTGGAGAACAGCGGCAACTAATAGAGAAGACGGGGGGACCAAGCTGCAGGAGGCCTTGACTCTACAAGAGTTATGCGCCATGGATGATTATGATGAGGACGTAACATAAACAAAGATTGGTTTTGTAAAGAAAACAAAAATGTATCTAAAGTAAACAGATCGTGGCTATGTTACAGTGAAACTAATAAAGCACTATGTTGTGTTCCCTGCAGGCTGTTTTCAGACTGCGTCACATCAAGTGTCTTCCTTAGCAAAAGAAAAAGGATTTACTAATTGGAAAAAAATCAGTAAAAAATTGCCGGAACATGAAAATTCATCCAACCACAAACTTTGCGTTTATTCGTAGAAAGCTTTAGAATCTTGTTTAATGAAGGGAAGTATTGGTGCAGAATTTCAAAACCAGATCCTTCAAGAAGAGTCTCACTGGAAGGCAGTATTGCGCTGCATTATCGATCCAATTCTATTCCTAGCAAAGCAAGGGAGTCCATTCCGAAGAACAAAAGAAGATTATGATTTCAGCGACCCGTCCTGTGGAAAATTCTTGAACACAATTGAACTTATATCGCATTACAGTGTCCCTCTTCACCAACATATTGAGCGGCACAAGAGAGGGCATATCTCATATTTTTCACATAAAATATAAGATGAGTTTCTTAAAATTATTGCTAATAACATAAGGCAAAAGATAATACAGGACATCATGGATGCGAAATATTTTTCCTTAATATTTGACTGGACTCCAGATATCAGCCACAGTGAACAAATGGCTCAAGTAGATTATTGATTTTCTCCCTGTTAATGACAAAACAGGCGAAGGTGTCACCCAAGAACTCCTTAAAAAATTAGTCAAAGATGGACTTAACATAGAGGACTGTAGAAGCCAATCCTACGACAACGAGGCAAATATGGCGGGTAAATATAAAGGTGTTCATTCCTGATTACTTCAGGAGACAGATTCAGCACATTTTGTCCCATGTGCTGCTTACTCCCTCAATTTATTTGGTGCTAATGCGGCCAGTGCTACTATTCAGGCTCAGACTTTTTCGGAACTTTGAATAGTATGTATTCGTTCTTATCCGAAAATATGTGCCACTGACATTGAAACCTAAAAGCAAGACAAGATAGTCAGCAAGATTAGTAGCTGTGGAAGCTGTATATAAACATTACGGCAAAGTTTTGGAGGTTCTAGAGGATCTTAAAAACCATGATCTGTCAACGCCTCAAACTATGAGTGAAACCAGATCCCTTGACTTGAATTCATCGTTTTGGCGTGTTTTTGGCATGGATTTTTGAAAAAAGATCAATTATCTCAATGAGTTTATTTTGCAAAGAAAAAATGTTATCAACTTTGACGACATCATCGGTATATTTGCATCTAAGAAGGATAAAAAAATTCAAGTTTAGGTACAATATATAACACACATGTATTAGTTCTTTTATTTTTTTCCTAACTATTTCTAAATGATTTTTGTTTGTTTGTTATTGTTAGCACTGGCGCATACAAGGGGGGGGGGGCTTAGTGGCTGAAGCTCAAATAAAGATCAAATAAATAGTGGAGCGATAACTATGATTTTCATTTATATAGTCTCGAACGTCACTCTTTCCTCGTTTTAGTTTAACTAGCACATAAATTAATATCTTCCTATATGTATATATATATATATATATATATATATATATATATATATATATATATATATATATATATAGAGAGAGAGAGAGAGAGAGAGAGAGAGATAGAATATAAATTTCTTGACTATTACTATTTAATGTTTAGTAACGTTATTGATGTTCAATCAGTTAATAAAAACAACTATTTTGGTGACGTTTCGAGACTATATTTTTCTCATAATCATGCCCTACAGTGAAAAACCAGTTTCCAATAAAATAATATAAGTTATACAAGTTATTTCAAAACATTAGCTACAATATAAGTTTATAACAACATGTGTTAGAAAATAAAAATATATATGATTCCTCCAAAATTATTAACCATGAGCAAAATAATTTTAAAAGAAATATTAAAGAAATGATAACCACGGAAAAATTTAAAAATCGCGCAATAAACAAAAAATCAGAAGTTCTAAATCTCAACACCTGTTATTCCAATTTAATACATTCAGACCAATAAGATACATTTACATTAATATACATCACATAAATCATTCACCCATTTATTAGAATATTACACCGAAATATGAAAATTCTTTTTGTACCTGCATCTTGGGAATACCACCAGTCCTTTTAACTTAATTTTTCCTAGGGAATCCCCCCCCCCCCCCCAACCGTTTAACTGTTTTTCAAAAATTACACAGGTCAGTTGTGTACTAGAATTGTTAGAATTTAGTTATATATTATATATTTTTTTTTCTAACATATGTTTTTATAAACTTATATTGTAGCTAATGTTTTGAAATAACTTGTATATCTTATATAATTTTATTGGGACCTGTTTTTTCACTGTAGGGCATGATTATGAGAACAATATAGTCTCGGAACGTCGCCAAAATAGTTGTTTTTATTTATTGACTGAACCTCAAGAACGTTACTAAACATTTAATATTATCAGTCACGTAACTTATCAATATATATATATATATATATATATATATATATATATATATATATATATATATATATTGATTTCAAGAGTGTCTAAATGCAATGAAGACCGTCCATAAATGCAATGAGGTTGAAAGATATCCATACACGGAAGAAAGGGGGAAAGTTCGCACAAGAAAGCTAGATAAGGGGAGAGTCGCATTTGAACGAAATTTTGTTCTATTGTAACTATTGAAAAATTCAATGAATCTAGACCATTTCATCATACAAAATCGGAAGGAAGGGGTAACTTCCAGGACTCTCCTCCATCCTTCCATGTTTAAATTGGAGTTTTTTCACTAAAACTTTATTTCATAGATTATCAACAATTCGTTTCGGCCAAATATCCTATTTTAATACTCAAAAGAAATAAGAAAATAACATAAAAAAAAAATTACAATTAAATTTATAAAAGCATACTGAAGTTATTAAAGATGCAAACCTTAAAACTTGATTTTCTCGAAATGTATTCCCGAAGACATTCCCCCTTTCTTCCGTGGACTCTTCATTTGCATGAGGATCATCAATGATTATCCTCGTTATACTAAAATATCATCCATGCTCCATGACCTAAATTTACTCCCTCTAAAACAGTATGTCTTCGAACAAACCAAAGCATACTTTGAAAAAAAAAACAAATTCAGAAAATCCCCTATTAAAAGAAATTGGTAACTAAGATAAAAATTCCCTCAGAAGATACACACACAAAAGAACCAATCATGTACTCTTAACATAAACCTCCCCACAGATTACTCAACTGCTATGTATACATATAGTCATTCATTTATGTATGTTGGTTATTGTATTTATATTTATTATAGATTATAATAACAGTAGGTTTTGGTCTCCAGGGAAGTTAGACCATGACCCCCATTAAGGGGAGGCCTGCACGAGGCAACATCCTTCAATCATAAATTGTAAATATATTCCAAACAGTTTTTGATATACTAATTGTAAGTATAATTTCTTAATAGATTATTATGAATTGTAAATATCTTAGAAGCAGTGCACTTTATTTTATTCATGTTGCAAGATATTATTTGTTTTACAAAATATTGTTTGTTTCCTCATGCAATAAAAGGCTTTATTTATTTATTTATATTTATTATTATTGTCTTGTATTTAATTATTAATTGTATTTAATTCTTATGCTATATTTTATTTTATACTATGTAGTTATTTTTCTTTCTTTACATTCCTTTTTTTTATGTGGGATTTGTCCTTATTTTTCCTACTGTTCACAGATAATCTTTAAAGTGTAAAACTATTAACTAAACTATAAAACTATGTTGATCATGTAGAGGACTTAAGACCGGCACATATATATTAAATGATTTCTAACTGTAAATATGTTAATAAAGCATTATCATTATTATTATATTATATATATCTTAATTAAAAATACGGAGGTGTTGTATTTTAATGGTGGGGTAGTGAGGAGGAGGGGAAGGGAGGTGGCGACAAACTGATCTTTGCCCCCTGACAAATCTCCTAGTTCCGGCCTCAAATTTTGACCTTTTCTGAAGCTGGCCGTGTTTCTTTTCAATTCAGCTCATCATTAGACGTAGAATTCCCGAATTCCATGCTTTCAGCAAGCCTCCTTTGCATAATATTAGGTTTTTACCTATTTTTAATCTTCTTCTCCCACTGTTTGCCGTATCAAGACTCAGTATTTTTGTAATATTCTTTTCAAAGCTCCAGTTCCCAAATCTTAGGAGCGGATTTAATGGAAATTTACTCTTACCACTTTCACATCCAGTTGATATGAGCCGGTGAGAATGAAAGTGGTGTAAGTAAAAAAATTTCAAAATTGGGATTATTCACTATTATTGCTCCTTTATCACTGCTCTATTAACTGACATTCTCAATTATGTTTAATTGTTTACCTAAAGCCAGTAAAAAACACAACATCATTATCAAATTTATCAAAAACGGATACCTGTTGAGAATGAGAATGGTGTAAGTCATTAGGTATAGTCTTCGCGCTGAGTTTGGTTGAGCATATAAAAATCACGCACCGATGTTTCTCTTCTGATCATTGTTCAGGGGGTCCTACTAACCATGAAACTGCATGTTTCCACCCGAGAATGTGGTAGGTTTAGCCGGGAAAGGGGTGGCAATAGTCGATGTGGCGCTGTTCTTATAATCTCTACAACTCAACTACTGAGTGCCGGAAATATTTAAATTTTGTGTCAAATTGTTCATATTTTCATATTGAGAAATTTTCATTCTGTAATAATGTTTAATATCAAGTGGGTGGAGTGAGCAAATCGGGAGATAAAATAAAAAGTATGCCGTGTATCCCTCAAAATTTTAATCTATAGATGCGCAAAGTGCATTTCAAGAAATTCCTCAAACACATGTGACTCATGGTTTTTTGGTATTTTTGCACGCTAGTTGTAGTGGCATTAGTATTTCTGGAATAGTTGCAAAATAATGAATATTTAAACAGGAAAAACTTTTAGTTATTTGTATGTATATATTTGTTTTGTTTTTTCATTTTATGCATTTTTCCCCTGCAATTGACTGTAAAGCCTACAAAATTATCTGGCATTAGGATAAAAGTTAAATTAATTAATTTCGTTTAATGTATAAACAGTACGCGGCGCTTAAGTAAATCTAGTATACCAGTTAATATTTATTAGTAACAACTTTGGAGAAGAATTTAAAGTTATTTAAAACAGTTAAAATATTCTACCTAAAACTAATTAGTCGAATTATGTAATGTATCTTGGGTTTGAAGCAATATTAGGATTTTGAAGAAGTTTGCACGAATCTTTGTTTTAACCAAAGATTTTTTTATTTATTTATATTACAATCAAGCTCTTTATGAGCTTATTAGCATTTTTTTCTAACAATAATTATAAAAATACACTATTAAAACATAAATACATAAAATATAGTTTTATTTTTCAAAATTAAAAATCTTCAAATGTCAATAACTTTGAATGTAAAGCACAAGACCCTATAGTAGGTCATGGGGCTTCCTTCTCTTTTGCCTCCTCACCAGTGCATTAGAGTCCAGGAGATGGGCGGCCTCGGCGTTGCAGGCGATCCTGATGCGACTGGGCGTATTTTTGGATTATCTCCTCCACGGTTGGCATCCGAAGGTCTCTGTGGAGATCATCGTTCCTAATGTACCAAGGGGCATTTACGATGCCCCTTAGCACTTTATTTTGGAATCTTTGGATTGTTTTTTTATTGGAGTCCCTCGTGCATCCCCACAGCTGGATTCCATATATATGTCCAGATTGAATTCAGGACTTGGTTGTATATTAATATTTTATTGTTTACAGACAGTTTGGACTGCCTGCCTAGGAGCCAATACAACTTTTGATAACTCAAATTGAGTTGTATTAGTTTTTTTTTAACGTGTTCTTTCCAGCGTAGTTTTGCGTCCAGTGTCATCCCGAGATATTTAGCCTGATTTGAATACGGGATCACTTTATTATTTATGGTTATGGGTTGATAGTCGATTTTTTTGTTAGTAAAATCAACATGTACAGATTTTGTTTCATTTAGTTTAATTTTCCATTTTGAGGTCCATCTTTGTATATTGGCTATTGTTGTGATTAATTTTCTTGTGGTTTCATGATTGTCATTTCCGATGGAAAGAAGAGCTGTGTCATCGGCGAAGGTAGCCAAGACGCCTTCTTCAACTTCTGGGATATCGGCGGTATAGATCAGAAAGAGTAAAGAAAGAGCCTAGTACACTTCCCTGCGGAACACCGGCACTTATTTCTTAGAGCCCAGAATATGCATCTTCTTGCCTTACTCTGAAGTACCTATCAGATAGGTAGGACTTCAAGAGTAGAACATAATGTCCGGGGAGAATTTTATTAAGCTTATGGAGTAGTCCATGATGCCAAACTTTGTCAAATGCCTGTGTTACGTCCAGAAAGACAGCTGAGCAGAATTTTCCTTCTTCAAGTGCTTTCTCAATTTGATTTGTAATTGTAAGCACTAGATCGATAGTTGAATGTTTCTTCCGAAAGCCGAACTGATGATCAGGTATCAATTTTCTTTCTTCGATGAGGGGCATTAATCTCTTGAAGAGCAATTTCTCGAATAGTTTTGACAAAACCGGTAATAACGATATGGGGCGGTATGAGGTTACCTCTTGAAGTGGCTTTCCTGGTTTTTGGATCATGATGATTTCTGCAATCTTCGACATCTGCGGAACGTAGCTAAGTCGGAATGCCGCATTTATTATTGTCGTTATTTTAATTATAGCCATTCGTGGAAAAGCTTTTAATATTTCTCCTGTAATGAGATGATACCCGGGCGCTTTCTTGGTAGTGATTTCTTGTTTAATAGTATTTTTTATTTCTTTGACTGGTGGAATGTTAATATTCATTTCTGCAAATGGTGTTTCATCGGAAAGTTCCACTTCACATTTATGCGGAGAAAAAATTTCCTTAAGGTAGCGAGCGAAGACTTGAGCTTTGCTTTGATTATCTTTAACCCATATGTTATTGGTATCTTTCAATGGTGCAGCCTATAACATTGGTCTCTAATAGGTCTTAGTTGCCTTCCAGAGTGAATACTCAGTACTATTATCATTCGTCAGTTCTCTCAAAAAGTTGTTGAACGTTTCATTTTTTATTTCTTGGATTGCCTTCCGAAGCTTAGCTGCTAATCTATTCCATTTAGTTTTTGCTTTTGGCATACGAGACTTTTGCCACTTTTCCTTGCTTTCCTTTTTTCTCGGATATGTTTAACTATTTCTAGCAGGTAAGAGTTTCCATTTAGTTTCCTCTTTATTACTGGCGTGTTTTTCCAAGCTGATTGCTGTATATCAGTAACAAGCTTATTAACTTCATCATCGATTTTTTCTTTCGATGAAAGTGAAGATTTGAGGTCAATTTTTCTAGCCAGGTCAATCTTAAAGCTTTCCCAGTCAGTTCTTTTATTGCTCAGAGATGGATTTGGTATTTTTTAAATAATCTTTTCTCTAAGGGTGAGAATAATCGGGGTGTGGTCGGACCTTAGTTCTAAACTTTCTTCTATTGTTAAGTAATTGGTTGAAATGTTTTTTATAATAAAAAAATCTATTTGGTCTGGTATTCTATTTGAATCAGTTAGCCAATATGTCGGCTTACCATTCGATAGAGGATGACAACCGAGTTCCTGCATTGCATTGGATAGTTCTCTACCTTTGGTAGTAGTAAGGCGTGATCCCCACTGGTTGTTTTTAGCATTAAAATCACCACCAATGACAAATCTGTTACCAAGCTGACTAAAGAGATTTATGTACTGCTCTTTCTTTAAGATATACCGCGGAGGACAATAGATAATGGCAACAGTCAACGGATAGTTCTTTGTCTTAACGGTAATTGCTGCTGTCTGTACTTCTTCTCTTTCTATCTTAAGATTGTCATAATGTTTGATATTTTCTTTAATTAACACCCCACTTCCTCCCCTAGCTGAGTTACTTGGGTGTATTGCGTGATAAAATCTGTATTTTCTGAACTTGAAGAAACTTTCATTTGTACAATGCGTTTCTGATATAAGGCATATATCAATGTTATTTATTCCCAAGAATACCTCAAGTTCGTTTTTACAGCCCATTAGCGTTCCAAGCAGCTATAATAAGGTTAGCCATTATTTCCTCTTGGATTTACGCCCCGGTTTGGGCTTATTTTCAATTTTGGTCAGCCTTTGTTTTATATCTTTGTATTGGTCATTAATTTGTTTTAGTGAATTTTGAAATTCTTCTATTTCTTTTAAAAGCCGTTGTAAGATATTTTCATCAATGTTTGTATTTTCTTCAGTTTTTGTAATAGATGATATTTTCTTATGGTTATTGATTTTCTCTTCTATTTTTTCGTGCTTATTTTCTTGTACTATTTTCACAAGCTGTTTTTGCTCTTGCTGCGATTGGATATTTTTTCTTTTTATTTTATTTCTATTTTTTTTTGTAGTTCTTTTGCAATAATATAACCCCGATAGCTAACCGGATGTTCACCATCACAGTTTACACATTTTGGTGGGCTTTCTTTTGATTTGTTGCATTCTGCTGTTATGTGGTCACCTGCACATTTCACGCATCTAGGTTTTTTCCCACAAAAGTTCCTAGTATGGCCAAACTCTTGGCAATTTTTACATTGTGGTATGAGTTTTTTCGTGCCTTTTAAAGGGACTATTTCCACTGATTGTTGCAAAATGTGTTTTTTTTTTTTGTGATATTATCAATGTTTTCATTGTTCGGAAAACTTAATATAAACATATTTAAAGGTTTTTTATCTTTCCAGGATAACTTTGACTTGTTCGATTTTGTAATTCAAACCTTTTAGATATTCTTCTATATCTTCAGTCGACCATGTGTGGCTTCGACCCTTTGCTACCACTCGTATGGGCCTCAAAGATTTATTTTCATAAGTGTGGTAAATATTATTGTTTTTCTTTAAGTAGTCTCTGATTTCTCTATACGAAGTTTCATTTTTCGCGTTCATTCTTAATGAATCTGAGTCTGTACTTTTACTAATGAATGATTCATTATCACTAGTAATTTTATTAAGATCACAAATTAAAGACTTAGAGGACTTTAAGTTTTATACAAATATCGGGGGAGGCTGTTTTTGAAGGCTAGTTTTACCCGTTGAAAGCTTAATATCACTTTGCTGTTTAGAGGAGGAGAATAGTGGAGAATTAGCTTTTCTTATTTCGTCTTGCTTTCACAGTTTTCCATTCAATCTCTCTTTCCAATTCCTCTTCATCGGTATGATATTCGGCTGCTGATTGTATAGGTTTAGCGGATGCGTTTTGAGAATTCATTACACTATTTAATCTATTTACTTTATTTAGAAGCCATTTTACTGCATTGTTAGTCTCATGAAGGCAATCGAACAATATTTGCACATCATCTACTTTTTCAGACTTTTATTATCTAATAAGCCTAGATTTTTTTGTACTAATGTATTAATATCAGATAATGAACACATATCTATGTATTACAGAATAAGTGGAACTTATTAAAAGTTGTATATATTAGCATACGTGTCAATAAAGTTGGCAGGTAAATAAACACCACTAAGCTGTGGCGTTGACCTTACTGGAGATAAGAAGCGGCGCTGGTGGGGGGGAGTCCTATCCAGGCCCGCTGCAGCTAGCCCCTGGTGATGCCAAAAAATTGGCGATTTCCTCAGCTCTCAGCACAAATATTCCACAACACTATATTGCTGTCTGTGTCAACTCGTGTATCGATACGGCGCGAAAAAACCAATCTTATTGACGATTGATGCAGAGACGTCATTCGGCCTACGACTCGAGTCGGACTCTTAACCAAAGATGATTAAAACAATTTTTTTTTATTGGTGAATTCTTATCTTTCTTTGGTAATTATGAGGATGGTGTTAAGTGTTATTGCATTTGCCGCTTCGAAAATAGTTACTAAAAACATAAATTCGAGTTCTGTTGGATATGCTTCCGACTTGAAAAAAAAGTAAATAAAAAGAAAAGATTTCAGCCCCTTGAAACCAGTTAATAAATTATTATTAAAACTTGTACCAACCATTTTTATAAACTTTAATGCATTGTTTTCTAAATTTGAAACACAGTCTATTCGATCTTGCTTATGTAATTTTTAATTAACCTAATAAATCCATTATTCTATTTTACTTCTCGATTCCCTATTAATTTTACTTCATTTCCAGACAGATTTTACTATATTTACATTCCTCCCGATGACATAATAGCCTCACTTTTTAAATTCCAAACAAATGATTACGGTCAAATACAAGTAAAAATTATTAAATTCAGCCTTCCTACGTTTTTCTCCCTGCTCTCCTTCAAATAAATAACTTTTCCTTACAAACGTACATCTTCCCCATAGCATGGAAATAAGTCCTTGTTTCCTCACTGAATTAAGTTCCTTCACCTACTACATATCCCCTTTTCAGAGCTGTTCCAATTCTATCAAATCTACCAAAGCCTCTGGAAGGACAAGTCCATTCTCCAATCACTACCTTCCTCGAGAATAAAGCTCTTCTTACTCCTCTTCAATCAGGCTTCCGTTTCCGTTATATTACTCAATCGGCCCTAATTAAAGATTACTCAAGATATATATTCCTTTATTCAAGAACACGATCCTCATCGTTTTTTATTTCTCCGAAGTCTACGGAGTAATAATCCTTATAAGTTATAAGTAATATAATCCTTCACATTAAATAACAGATACTCTCCTTACAAAATAAAATATATAGTGCTCTTGGGTGATTACGGTTTTTTTTGTCTCTCCTTCCTCAAACAGTTACTGTTCCTAAACAAACTCCCTCAACATCGATACCTCTAAAGTGAGGTGTCCCTCAAGGGTCTTCCTTTTCACCAACTTTTATGGCATGAAAAATTTTATCCAATAGGCCTATAACATTTATATGCTGATGACCTATGAGATTTTCGAGGGATCTCGTAAGCTGCTTGATTACATGATGGCATTGACCTATGGAAATTCAGTTAAGTCAGAATACCAGTAAGTGATGTGACTGATATAACGAGTTATAATCCAAAAATCCTGCGTATATTTGTGATATCCTTACCCCTCACTCTTCTGAATAATATCTAAATGCTTGAATGCCAGGTATGAGCCTATTCATTTCTGTATCCTTTCTCATCGGGCTGCCTCCTATGAAAAAGAGTTAATTTTTTAAACTGCCTTATTTTGAAATGCCTTATCAATCTCAATTCGCAATACTTCTTCACTCACTTCCTTTGAACGCCATTTATTTATCAACCTCTATAAAAAATGAGTATTGCAGATATAAACATCTTGGGTGCAAAAGTATCAAATTTGCAAATTTTATTATTTTTGATTGATAATATTGGACTCAAACATCACTGAGCTTATTTTGAGTTAGGAACCCTCTGAAACCTCCTTCAAAAATCTTATGGAATGGCTGCAACGTTGGTTTGGAGAATCTAAAATGGCCCAGTAAGTTATAAAGCGAGAAACACTCTCTTGCAGATTGCCTATGAAATTCGGTTTTTATAAACAATTTTTAGGCTACATTTACTCGTTGATTTGATGCCGATAGTAGCCTCCGGTAATGGCATATAACGCTGATGCACAGCTACTGATGCATGCAAAAATAGTTTTCTAATTAAGTAAATAACATACAACTGCCTAATAATTTATAAATTTCTAATTAGATTGATCCATTCTTACTTCATCTGGCAGAATTTAAAATTTTTTTTATCTATAATGGAATTTACAGATCCATGCAATTCTAGAGACTATCGGTTTAAAAGGAACAGAAATCCATGGTTTCTATGCCAAGGAGGTGTAACTCTTGTGCGAGGGGCTTCACCACCTGACTAGAAATAAAGGAACCACTTCCTTTGATGCCAGTATCTAAACGCAATGTTTTGGTGGATTGCGGCCTTTCAGTGATAATACAATTGTTTAGACGGCGTTTTAATTAATTAGTAATGGTCTCACAGATCTTAAGCATTTCCAGAAGTCACTCATGTGATAATGAAATACCTTCTCTTGATTTAAGGTCGAGGAAGAACAATATCTAAATGTATTCAAAAATAGTATTGTGAAATAGGGTCGAATTCCTAAAAACCTTTGACTTCAAGTATAAGGTTATGCTTTCAAGTAAAAGGTTTGATTAATCATAATCATTACCTTATACCTGCGAGGATATGTTTCAACCTTTTACATGTACTTACGAGGATATTCTCCAAGCATAACTAAAACATTTGCTTATCCAAGACCTGAGTAACATGCTATGTTGTGTTCTAGCGAGTTGAAGTGAGGGTGTCAGTGTGCTCGGTACAGGGGTTCGAATCCCACGTGGGCAGGTTAAAATTTATATCGCGGCAGACCCACGGAATGAATCTCGTCCTTATCACCTTGGCTAGAATAAGTTGGTAACTAGTAGGATAACCCGCCCTTCTTCCCCTAGTTGGAGCACAACGACAATGAGTCCAAATGAAATAATAATTGTATTAATAATATACAATCTAGGTTAAAGAAAAAAAACGGACTTGAAAAAACTGAAAGTAAAAAGATAAAATTATTAGAATATTAATAAACTATTTTCAAACGTTTTTGAAGGTGACAGAAATATGTACTACAATTGAAATAATAGGAGGGTGCATGCAAATCGGGGTTGATACAGACAGATCTCCTCAATAAAGCGGGAGTTATAATGAAATTCCCAAAAGGGTCCTCGGTTAAAATATTTGTAGACGCAGAAAATTGGGTAGACCTCGCCTGCGGTAGGTAGATTGTGTGGCTTAGATGCGCTCAAAGTACTGAGAATAATTAATTGGAGAGCAAGAGGATAAAACAGAGAAGTCTACGGAAGGGCCTGACTCTTCAAGAGTTGTAGCGCCATTCAAGAAGAAGTTGAGTGAGCGAAGCTAGTACGTCAGTACATTAGAGAGAGTGATTTATCAAGTGAGCAAATATGGCTGTTTAACCTATGTTGCCAACAAAATCAATGAAAATACAATCAGAGAAATATGAAACGCAAGAAACTAGAACACTAACTATTAAAGAGCTTAGTTCTGTTACAGGAGAAATTTTCTTGGTTTAATTACATATAATTTTATTTCTTGTATCTAACCTAAAATTTTCATTAGGGTTAGAAAGGTAAACCTATAGATAACTCCTGTAATATTATTGAAGCCAATTCACAAACAATAACATGATTAAAAATGGATGACAATTGTTTTATTCAAAAGTATATTTTTAAAGATAATTAATAATGCTAATATTATTGAATTATTATTAATTAATATTATTGAAACTTGATAATCTTTCGATTGTAAAATAACAAAATTTTAAAAAGTTTGGCTTTTCAGTTGCAAATATCTTTGAAAAGAAAAAATCAATACTTAATTCGTGCAAGCTCTGATACCGATTATAAAATATTGTGATTCACATCTACTTTATGAGCGTAGTAGTAAAGAAGGTTCCAGGGCAGGACTTAAATAAAAGATCACTCACTAGGTGATACCGATGAAGACGACAAATAGCTAGAAGAGAAAGAAGGAGGCGGAGGGCAAGTTGAACGAACGCTCCTGAAAGCTGCTACACGAATATCAAACAGATTTCTAACGGCCAGGGGACGTGATGACATCCCGCACCTCGGCTAGTCTGCTCAAGAGGAAATGACGGAAGGGAGAGTGTGTCACAAGAGCAAAGACCTTTCCTCCAATCCAGCTCTGTATTTTTATTTATAGAAGCATACCAACATACTCTATTTGGGATCTGGCAGGTGAGCCTCATAGTTGTATTTTTTATATTTTAACAAAATTATAAAAAAATAAAAAAGGCTTCCAGCGATTACTTATTGATCAGTCTGCAATAATATTTTTTAAATCAACTCCATTCAACTCGGCTTCAAATAGTGGTCCATTCAAGTAACCAAATTCAAATATAAAGGGATATATATATATATATATATATATATATATATATATATATATATATATATATATATATACAAAGTAGAACCTCGATAATCCGAACTAATTGGGACCGGGGGTGGTTCGGACTATCAAATTGTTCGGATTACCAAACAAAGTGCTTTCCAGTCATAGTATGTAGCATGCAAAAAATGAACACTGACATACTAGTTCCCATAAAATAAGAAGCAAGTTGCATTGTTAAAGGTAAATAGTTTATTTTATGAAGTACTACTGTGCTACAGTAAGTATTTTATGTAATGTATTGCACATGAATTTTGTAATATTTTACATAGCATGTATACAATCTTATACACACACAGAAAGTACAGTACTGTACACACAAAAAAATTATGATGTACAAAAAACTAAAGAAAACAAAAAACTAAACATTTGGAAAATAGTCACTCATTGTTTTCTGAACTGAGGTTGAAGAAGGTTTTTTGGCTGCTCATCACGGATTTTGTTTAACGCGATCAACTGAGGAGGTAAACTGCATTCAGACTGTTTCTGTAGCAGTTAGAGAAGGACTGAAGGCAAAAACCAACAGAGGCACAATAACAACACACCCCCTTCCCTCTCTCAGTTTGTGCTTACAATTCTGATTATTTTTATTTTTCCCAAAACAGCGTTTGGACTATCGGAGAGAGAGAGAGAGAGGGTGAGAGAGAGAGAGAGAGAGAGAGAGAGGAGAGAGAGAGAGAGAGAGAGAGAGAGAGAGAGAGAGAGAGAGAGAGAGAGAGAGAGAGAGAGAGAGAGAGAGAGAGAGAGAGAGAGAGAGAGAGAGAGAGAGAGAGAGAGGAGAGAGAGAGAGAGAGAGAGAGAGAGAGAGAGAGAGAGAGAGAGAGAGAGAGAGAGAGAGAGAGAGAGAGAGAGAGAGAGAGAGAGAGAGAGAGAGAGAGAGAGAGAGAGAGAGAGAGAGAGAGAGAGAGAGAGAGAGAGAGAGAGAGTAGAGAGAGGAGAGAGAGAGAGAGAGAGAGAGAGAGAGAGAGAGAGAGAGAGAGAGAGAGAGAGAGGAGAGAGAGAGAGAGAGAGAGAGAGAGAGAGAGAGAGAGAGAGAGAGAGAGAGAGAGAGAGAGAGAGAGAGAGAGAGAGAGAGAGAGAGAGAGAGAGAGAGAGAGAGAGAGAGAGAGAGAGAGAGAGAGAGAGAGAGAGAGAGAGAGACCTAATATTGTCGTGGACCTCTTCCGTAATGTCCAGGGCGACCATCTAATTGAAACCACAAGTTCCTCCTCAGTTGTGGTGGAATATCTTTAACTAAATAATAATAATTGTTTTTAAGAAATTCTAAAAATGAGTCCGCATTGAGTCGAAGTGTAAAGAAATGCGGAACTATTAAAATATTGTCAATTGTCCCCAACTACCTATTGCACTAAAACTCGTGCTGAAAATTATGCTCAGGAAATGCATGGAGATTTTCTACAACCAGAGGTGATTATTTTTCTGATTGAAGATACTTCTTGTTGTAAAGTTAGCTTCATCTGTCTAGAAAATTTATCCTAAAAAGTGTGGATTGTGATCAGCTTAATTTGAATACCAATCTGAAAAATTTATTTTTTGCCGTAAATCTTGGGGTAGTAAATTTTGTACCGGGTCTTTTCTCTTGTAAAATGGATGACGTCCATCTTCAATGATGGTCCTCTATACTGTAGTTGGCATAACATTTAATTCTTCTCCAGCCCTTCGTGGATTGCCAGGTGGGTTTTATCAAAATATTGTAATATGGTTGCACTCCTTCCTTCATTTCGTAAAGTGGCATTAGTACCATCAGGACGTGGTATAACAGCCATTGTATCTCTTTCTCTGAGACACTGAAACCTGGAGCTAGAGATAGACTTGTTTGGTAATCTTCTGTTACCCCGTTCTGTTTAGAAATCGCCTGTAATATTCACGACGGGCATTGTTAGCATTACCATCGCAAAAACCGTACATACACCGTATCGGCATATTTAGCATTCGTATAAATGAAAAATTTAATGATGAGTCAATAGTTTATGTACAGATTGATTGTAGATTGAGGATTTTATTTGGGCGATCAACTTCTAGGTTATTACGCCCTTTTCATCTAAATGTTGGAAATTTATTTATCTTCGTCCTGTATAAACATTATTTGCGTATTATATTTTATGGTATGGTAAAAGTTCTTTAAAAAGATATAATATAATTTCGTCTATTGATTTTCTTGAGTCCGCTAAAGCAAGTTCTGTGGATCGGGGTATTTTATTTTTTTCTAACTCTTGTTGCAGTAATGTGCAATCTTCTATTGTGTGTGTAATAGTAACTGGTGATTGACATCTTTATAGTTTATGTACAGTTAGAGAGACAAGCTAATAATGGTGTCTCATAAACAAAGCGTTTGTAGACATATCTTCATAGGAAATAGTTTTTTCTTGTTTTGAAGTCCTTAGTTCATATTTTCAGTTTGGTCACTGCAGCTGTTGAAGAAAAATACCGAGCCTGTCTTAATTAATGCTCAAGTAAATCAAACTGAACAACATTTAATATGAATATAAATGTTTACATTTAATGGAAAAAAGTAGTTGGAATAAATAAAATAAATTTAGAATAGAAAAAAAAAAAATATATTCTGGGACAAGGTCCCTTAAGAATTACATTTATATGACAGATCATAAATTATATCTGGCCTAGAGATTTTAGATAATTAAAAGTAAATACAAGTTAACAATAAAATAGGTAATGCAAGAAAAAAAAATCTATTCATATATATAAACACATAAACAATTATATGTATACATACATAAACTATGTATACAATCAGTAAAGGAAAAAATATTATATACTAAGTTGATTGAAAGATAGATTTCCGATGTTACACAAGCATGAAGATAAATAATATTTGTTGAGAGGGAACGAAAAATATTAACAGAAATATACAACTGTATTAAAAAAACACATCTAATAAATATGCGGTATACAATGGAAAATAATGACATGGTTAAAACTTGATAGTACTCTAATGAAAGAACTATAAAAGAAGATCACGAGGCCATCTTCTTTTCAGACGGCTCGGATAACTGCTAGGAATGGAATGAGAAGCACGCTGTGCTACAAGTGGATTTGTATGAGTATTAAGTTTATTATGAAAGGAAAATTATCTGGATCGTGCCAAATCGGCGACATTAAGGATTTTGGATTGGAGTGATTGAATGCGGGAATAATGGTTAGGTGGATCCCTGTAAGTCAAATAGCTCTGATAATCGTCATATAGATGAGTTTCTTATAATGAATCGGGAGAATCGAACGTTTGTGAAGTAATGGTTGTAGCAGTCGAAATCGACGTGCAGCTTCTTGTTTTTTCAATCTTGTATCAGGGTTCCAGGTAAGTCTCTTGTCCAAATAAAATCCAAGGTATCGTATTTGTTCCACATTAATTAGCGGTACACCATTAAAGGATACAGTAGGTCAGGATGAGGTAGGTTTTCGATGGATGGTGAAGGTTATTTGCTGATAATAAAAATGAAAATTATCTGAATAAAAGTCAAAACATTATCGTTAGAAGATTGATGAAAGAGGCTAAAGTTTTATATCTGATATGGTAAGATGAAATTAATTAAAGCATCCATATAATTAAATAGCATCCAAATGGAGGGAGTGGAGTATTATCCAAGTGGTGGAAGAGGAGTATTTTAAAAGTTCGAAGGGAAAGTGCATTACGGAGAGAAGGAGGAAGAGAGTTCCAAAGAATAGCGTAGCGGGCAAGAAAGGAACGTTGGAAAGCAGTAGTTCTGTAGGATGGGGTGTAGAGATCGGAAAGACGGGATCTTGTATGCGGAGATTGGATTGAGGATTTGAAATTCACAAGGATATTATGAATAAACGGAGGGTGATGTGTGTTCATAACTTGGAAGAGGAATGTACCAATTTGAGGAATTAAACTCTACGGAAGGAAGGGGAGAGCCAAATTAACTTGGTGTAAATATGAGACACATTCTCGAGGTTCCAAGAAAAAATCTTATTAAGTAATTCATGATTCGCTTTAATCAATCTTCAAAAAGCATCGAGAGCCCACCATAAATCACACATCCATAGTCAAAGTGGGGGAAGATGAGGGAGGATACTAAGAGTTTACGTGTGGATAGGGGAAGTAGGTGTCGGGAGCGGTTGAATAATTTTAGGGTGACAATCGATCGTCGGGAGGTTTTTGCAATATGGGATTTCCAGAAAAGTTTTTGATCTATAGCTAAACCTAGATTTTTAACAGAGGACTGGAAAGTTATAGGGTGGCCATTTAGGAATAATGTAGGGAAGTTAGTATTCGGTCGAAGGAGGGAATGGGATCCTATGCAATGGCTTGAGTTTTACTTGCGTTTAACGTCAATTCATTCAGGATTTCATTAAGGTTCTCCTAAATTTTAAAAAATGCAGTCGGTAACTCGGATGGAGGAAAGGAAAAGTAAATTTGTGAATCATCGGCGTAGAGGTGGTAGAAACAATTGTGAATAGAGTTTGGAAGATCATTAATATAGGAATTAAAAAGGAAATGGGATATGCTAGACCCCTTGTTGCAATAATGTGCAATCTTCTATTATGTGTGTATTAGTAATTGGTGATTGACATCTTTATAGTTTATGTACAGTTAAAGAGACAAGCTAATAATGGTGTCTCCTAAACAAAGCTTTTGCGGACATAGCTCCATAGGAAACCTTTTTCTTGTTTCGAGGTCCTTAGTTCAAATTTTCAGTTTAGATACTTAACCCTGGAACAACCTGTAGTATATTCCTTTTACAAGCAATCTGATACAAATTCTTATAATATTTTAATATATTTTCCAGTTTTTAAAATAAAATATAAACCATTTCCAACCCTAAATTAACATTCAAATCGAATCTTAGATTTCATTATAGGTATGAACCACTATCGGGAGGAGGGTTGAGTGGAATTCATTGATTTGGTTCGGTTACTGTGGCTACCTCCCCGTCTTTCTGGCCATAACACAAGTATATCGATGTAGCTACCTGGGACCTTTCCAAATCTTAGAAGGAAAAATTACTACCATGCTAAGTGGATTGAATTTATCAATACATTATTTAAGTAGCAGCAAATACATAAATTAACGCTCATTTATCGCTACTAAGTCGACCAATCCTATACTAGTGAGAAGAGTACAAAATCCTTGAATGTGGAACTACGTAGGTAATTCTCATTTAGATTTTTAAGACTGAAGTGCCACAAGAAATGTTGAAAAAAAAGAATATACACACACACACACACACACACACACACATATATATATTATCTCAAAAAAACTCCTTAATTCGAGACGAGAGTAAGGAGGATATCCGTCGAAACATTATAATTATGTCGATTTTTAATGGATAATCTTTATCTTAGACAAAGCTATATTTAATTTGTTAAATTGTATCCACGAAAGGTTTATATAGGAATTTAGTAATATAGTAATGTAGCAGCTAATCTAACATCACCGAATGTATATATGTGTATTCAATATAATAAGTTTAGAACACCTACATTCAGTTTCGGGGTGTTTATTAACTTTGTTTTGACAAATAATACTCTCAACATCAATATATCTTTATGTTTAGTTCATTGTGTCCATCAAGCCACCACCATCGCTGTATTTATGAAGATTTCTTGGATGCTTCTTTTTCTCAGTTGTGACCTCTGATGGTGGCGAGCAGGGCAACTCCCTTGGTCTTCCCCCAACAATCCCAGCAAAAATAAAACAACTACTATTTGAGACATACCATTTTATTTTCAATTACTCATCACTTGTCTAAAACTACTTGTCTACTTAAAATTACTTAATTTGATTGGGTAATAGTTCTGATCAAACATTAAACAAGTATATATATATTCTTATCAAAACTTTATGGTTTATAATTTTGTAAGGGCTGAAGTAATTAATTTTTAGCCTTAACCTATGTGATCGAACAAAGGAAGGAAGTAATGAAATTCTGGTTTGAACCAAATAAAGAAATATGTTGAAAATAGTGGGTGGTGTAGATGACAATATGAGGATTGCGTGGCCGAAGGGTGAGCCATGACGTGGAACTGGCTGATTCAACCTCAATCAATAAGCCGACTTCCTGATGTGTTAGGGTCGCCTTAGAGACTAGACCACCTGGCCACCGGCTATCATTACCATCCTTCGTCCCTTCTCTATCTCCTTTCCAACATTTTTAAATATATAACAAGTGCATTTTTAAAGTAAAGCATGTAGTCTTAGACCCCATTCACCCATTCAAAGAAATTCAATGGTCCGTTAGAGCAAATTAATTCATGGATTGTTTCTTATTATTTATTGAAAACGTAATAAATACTGTTACTCGAAAATTGATTAAGGTATCACCTTAATTCATTCTTATATATATATATATATATATATATATATATATATATATATATATATATATATATATATATATATATATATATATATATATATAAAGAAGCGAAAATCTTATATCTTATTTAAGCCGGTTCCAAAATAGAAAATATATATCTTTAATGGTACTGAAAGGTGTTTCGTCATTGGTGAAATATTTTATATATATGCATGTTTTTTAGAACTCCTCAAACGTTTTTTAAATTAAGAAAAATAAAAGGTCTATGATTGTTCATTATTAAATTACCTTTGGTATAACATTTTTTTAAAAGACTTTAATGATAAAAAAAACTCGAAAATGAATTACACTAAAAGAAAAGTTTTGGGCGATATATTGGGATTCATAATCACTAATGTTATCTTTAAGGCTAGTAAATTAAAATGGTAAGGGCTAAGATAATAGTTTCAATTAAGTTCTTTTATCAGTTGATAAGAAGATTATGGTTGTTATATACAAAAATTCTTTACCATATAAGAAAAGAAAGTGTTGTTTTAAATCAACCAAAAACTATAAACTAAATGGGAAGTGAGTTTGTTCGGAATTCAAAAAAATATTTGTCAACAATAACAAAAAAATGAATATAATATTCATTTCTTATTTTATTTATCACACTATTGTACTTACGCATTATCGTCTTGTAGTTATTGGGAAGTTTACTTATTTATCTTTTTAAATAAAACTACGAAGCGGAACAAGAGTTTATCTAAAAATAATTTAACAAATCTATAGCATTTGTTATAGAAATAAAATAAAAACAAAACATCTAAACCAATTTAACAAATGCTATAGATTTCTTAAATTATTTTTTTATTAATTTTTTTTTCAAGTATTAAAAGTTTTATTTTCAAAGTTCGAGTGAGATTGTTCTGACAATAGCGAATATCTGGGGTCTTTCAAAGTATATTATGGAAAAAATAATAACATTGGGCGTTGATTAAAATTATAGCTCAGATTTGAAAATATGCTTCAAATACCTACGATTGGTTTAAATTTAAAGACTAAAATTTGGTATTGGTAACAAAATAAAATAAATAAATAAAAATCATTGGGAAGTGGAGAGAGGGTAAGGAACCGGTTCTGGTTGATGAAGTTGAGTGGGCGGTGCCGCTGTGGGAGGCTGTGTCTTCAGATTCACCATCTCATTGGTCCTCGGCAACAAAATGGTGGCCGCTCAGATTTTTGCTGCTTCCAATATCGGAATCAAAGCATAAAGCATAGTTGTAATAGAAACCGCTAGATCAACTGTATTAAAATGAAAGCTTTATTTTCTTAGCTGCAATAACAAAACAATTTCATGATGGCTTCATCACAATAAAAGAAAGACATAAGGGGACGTTAATTTGCAAACAAATTAAACCACATAGAATTTCGTGTAAGCAAAATTTTCAGCATTTTTCGAACTGACTATAATGTCTCACTGAAAATATTTCGAATATGGTCCAAAGAAGAGAGAAATTTGCTGCAACTAGGATGTTGTATATCACGGAAGACGAGACACCGGAACGAAGCAAGACACAAAGGCCTTTATTATGGCAAGGTGAAGCTCTGATATTAACTGGTAAAATGTATAGTTCTTGAGGAGACAGGAACCACGCAGATGAGAAAGCGTGACACGTTGCCATCAGTTGAGAGGCGAATGAAACTAGAGTCCGCTGTACATCCCTGTCACCTAACATAAATAAAATAAATAAATAAAACAACGTATAACAAAAATAAAATCATCTTAAACAACGTGAATGAATGAATGCTCTTCATTTTTTAAAGACAGAGTCTTGTACAAATAATAATATTATTAATAATATACAATAGACCGCACGAGTCTAGTGCTCTTAAACAAATCCTTACATAACAATATTTTGTTTACATTATACAAATGAATATTTATTATAACAAAAATATATGATCTAAATCCTTTATCTTTATAACAGATATCAACGTTTTACATAATAGATATTTACATATGCACTTATCATCTACACACAAACACACACCTTCGTCCATCCACAACAATACACAATATACCTGTGCATAAAATTAATATTAATAATTAATTACATAATTAAATAAATAAATATATGCATACACACACACCTAATACATATGCATATACCCATACAAACGCAATGTATAAATAAATGCAATATATAAAATAACATCAAATATAAATATAAACATACTCAAGACATATTTCCATGTTATCACTAACATAATTTAAACAACAACCTTATATTGATTCTAATAAATATCAGTTTATTCATTTTTTTTTTTTTTTTTTTTTTTTAATTAGTCATTGACCACATAAAGACATTAGCACCCTATATACATTTATCATGAAGAAATATACTTTATTTAATTTTTCTACACCGTCAATATTTAATATAGCCTGAATATTGTGATTATCAGAGGACATTGTGATGTATGGCTGAAGAAACTGTTGTCTATATTCCTTGAACGTTGGGCAGTAGAGAAGGATGTGGTACAAGCTATTGGAGATATATTGATTATATATTGATCAATATGATATATATTGATCTTAAACAACGTAGCGAATAAGAACATTTTTAATTTCACCTCAACTAAACCTGAAATACAAGTATACTTTACCTCTCCAGCTCACAATTTTAACCTCACTAGAAATCGATTGACAAAGTTTTAGATGCATTCATCCAGGCCCTAGATAAATGCATCTAGGAGATTTTTCAGGGGGGGGGGAGGCAATAGATCAGTTTGCCGCCCCTCCCCCTCCTCCCTCCCACAACATTAAAACAATTATACAATACCTCCGTAATACAGTATAATAAAGTTTATAAATTATGCAAATAAATCAAATAAAAAACACTGAAACGTTTTTAATAATATATCCTATATTATATAAAATATAATATTTTAAATTTTAACATTCCCTGAAATCTGCCGCCCAGGGCATATGGCCCCTGCCCCGCCCTAGTTTCGGGCCTGCATTTATCATTCGTCACTATGAAAACCTGATTCTATACGTTTTCAAAATCACTTTTTATTAGTTTTAAAACAAAATTATAATTATCGATTACTGTCTGGGTTGAAGAAAAGTCTGTTACTGTATCACAAGAGGAGAACATTAAACCTATCCTATTTTTTAGGATCGCAGGTGATAGTTGTATTTTTTCAGCTTTAGGTAGATGACATCTCAAGACTTCCTTAAGAGTCCCTACTTTACTAAGCAGGATTTCTTGTCAACGAAGGTGGAGTAGATAATCGTAAACTTCACATTAACTCCTTTGATAATATTATACAGTGAACATCCACATAACCGGAAAACACTAGGGAAAGACAATTTTCCGCAAATGAAAAAAAAAAAAAATTAATTACGCCTTGATCTAACCTTAAATAACATTAAAAAAAAAAAAAAAAAAAAAAAAAAAAAAATAGAAAATTGCAATAAAATAAACACGGATGAGAGTATATAAATATTTTATTTTTTTTTAATCGTATGTTCAATGTATGTATGTAGACACATAGGTATATTGTAATGTTTTTGACTCACAACCAAATTGCAAAACAAATAATAATTATTATACAGGGTGTTCTGCATAAGACTGCAGTAACTTCGGGAGGCAATTCTGGAAATCATTTGCATTAAAAAATTCCCTATAAACTATAGCTCGATTCTCATCCGTTTTTTACATATTTTTAGTTTTATGTCTTTTCAAGATATTTCTACTTTTTGACAAATAATTGTCTATATAAACCGAACTATTAAAGCTAGAGCAATTTCAATATGCTCAGTAGAAAGAAGTTTAAATTTACTTCAAAATGAGCTTATTTAGACTTTAAAATAACAGCATCCTGTATTTAACTTTGTGATCCAAACATAAAAGATAGCAAGTTTCAAATTTCTTTCCAAAACTTTACATACGTTAGAAACGTGCACTAATCAAAAAAAAAAATTCTACAAACAAACATCTTTCGAATGGTATACCATGAATAGTGATAATTTTTAAAATTGATACTGAAATCGCTTATTAATTACAAAAAACAGGGAAATGCAACTTCGGCGTTTTGGGAAATACTGAGAGAATGCTCAGAAATGTTTTATAGTATTCAACCGACTTCAAAAAAGAGAAGGTTCTCAACTCATCTTTATTTTTTTTTTTATTTATTTATTTATTTTTTTTTTTGTATATGTTACGGGATTACTCCGTCAATTCTGAACCAATTTTGATGATTCTTTTTTAAATCGGTTGGGCATACTTCAGAGGTGGCCCCATAAAAAATATTTTGAAATCTACTCAGTACTTTTTAAGAAAAATAAAAAAAGTATATAAAAATCACTGTTATATAACCTTCCATTTTAAACATATTTATAATTATGATAATCTAAAATATCCATGGTAACTAAATCTAAATTATTTACAAAAATAATTTACATATACAGTCAACTCTCGATGTGTCGTACTTCGATAAGCTGAATTCTTAAATAAGTCGAACAAAATCTACGGTCGGAAGTACATTACACTTAAATTTCATCTCTTTGAGACGATTTCAGACAAAAAACGTTAAAAATTGTGTAAATAAGTCGAACTGAAAAAAGGGTTCAAAAGAGAGAACTTCTAGGACCACCTATATGAAACGAACTACGAGAAGTCATCGCCTCTATAACTCGAACTCAAATTAAAAGAATTTAATGTGTAATTTGTTTTCCGTTTCCAGCCATTGTTTATCTTTTCAGTTCATAGTTACACCAGTCACTTATTATTAGTTACTCACTCGAGTGGTTTTACAGTGGCTATTGAAAATTCTTTCAATTAACGAATAGTTAAAATTGATTTGCAAAGTGGAGAAGGGTGAAAGAAGTTGGGCGGTTGTTGCTAGTGAATTCCGAATTCCGTGTAATTCTCTTTCAACAGTCCTAAAGAATAAAGAAAAGTTCGCCACTGGTGGAAGGCGGTAAGTCAACTTTTAGGCACCCTCAGAAAAAAGCGCAGTTCAGTTGAAAGTTATATGATAAATTGGTACCGGGTATTTAGTTTTCTGTATCAATGATTTTATATGTATGTACAAACAACATACACATACCCATTAATGAAAAATATACGTAATGATTTCAACTCCAATTTTGTGTTAAATTTTCCCATTTACATGACGATATGTGGAATGATAACCTGGATAATTCTTTGTTCAGTAAGTCGAACTATTTTTTAGGGTTGCTTGAAGATCGAGAATTGACTGTATAAACAAAAATACACTCACCACTAAAAAGTGAAAAATAAAATTATTTTTAGAAAAAAAAACAAAACCTACTAAAAAAGATTAAACCTACACATACAAACTTGAACTAAAAAATAAAAAATAATATTTTAATTGCTTCGAAACAAAAACCATTAAATGACAATTTGATAGAATTGTCGATACTTATATACCTCTTCACAATCTATCATCAGTTATTTTTGGAGTCGGTGCCAACCAAAACAAACGGAATTTGAAAAGAAGTGTTGTTTTAAATCAACCAAAAACTATAAACTAAATGGGAAGAGAGTTTGTTCGGAATTAAAAAAAATATTTGTCAACAAGAACAAAAAAACTAAGCTCTAATGAATATCAGCTTGTAATTGATGGAGCTAAAACATTTGATTTATTAATATAACCAGAAAGTTTCTTTTATCTTACTCTTGGCTTCTTTCTCTTTTCTTAATTTCAAATTTAAACCACTTTAGATCATTTTCAAAAACTGTTATCCGAGTTATGCTTTTTTCAAATATTACAAAAGAAGAAACTATAAAATAAGCAATAAACATAGGTATTATTTATCATTGTAAAAATAATACTCATTTCTTATTTTATTTATCACACTATTGTACTTACGCATTATCGTCTTGTAGTTATTGGGAAGTTCACTTATTTATCTTTTTAAATTAGACTACGAAGCGGAACAAGAGTTTATCTAAAAATAATTTAAGAAATCTATAGCATTTTTTATAGAAATAAAATAAAAACAAAACATCTAAACCAATTTAACAAATGCTATAGATTTCTTAAATTATTTTTTTATTAATTTTTTTTTCAAGTATTAAAATTTTTATTTTCAAAGTTCGAGTGAGATTGTTCTGACAATAGCGAATATCTGGGGTCTTTCAAAGTATATTATGGAAAAAATAATAACATTGGGCGTTGATTAAAATTATAGCTCAGATTTGAAAATATGCTTCAAATACCTACGATTGGTTTAAATTTAAAGACTAAACTTTGGTATTGGTAACAAAATAAAATAAATAAATAAAAATCATTGGGAAGTGGAGAGAGGGTAAGGAACCGGTATTGACGCATTCTATTGCAGCACTCATAAGTCTATTTGGGGATGGGAGCTAGCCCGCACAGTTCTGTTGTTTCCCATTACCAGCCTAAATTCAGGGTGAATGTTTGGCTAGGTGTAAAAAGTGTACGAGCTAAGATCAGAAACCCGAGAGGAGTTGGTCAAAGAAATTTATGAGTGCTGCAATACAATGCGTCAAAATCATTATGAACTTCGCATACCAGATTAAATAACTTTTCTGTTAATAAAAAAAAATTTTTAGAAAAAAAATTAAAACCGACTTCAAGATTAAACCTGCACATACAAACTTGAACTAAAAAATAAAAAATAATATTTTAATTGTTTCGAAACAAAAACCATTAAATGACAAGCAACGAAATTATCGATACTTATATACCTATTCACAATTTATCATCAATTATCTTTGGAGTCGGTGCCAGCCAAGATGGGCAGTTTAATCCTGCGTTTGCCACAAACTTTCCCAAGACACGAGGCTGCGTTGGTGCGGTGATGAAACAGGAGGATCTTTACAATTACCATTTCTTTTCAAATTCCGTTTGTTTTGGTCGGAACCGACTCCAAAAATAACTGATGATAAATTGTGAAGAGGCACAATTAAAATATTATTTTTTAGTTCAAGTTTGTATGTGTAGGTTTAATCTTGAAGTCGGTTTTGTTTTTTTTTCTAAAAATAATTTTATTTTTCACTTTTTAGTGGTGAGTGTATTTTTGTTTATACAATCAATTCTCGATCTTCAAGCAACCCTAAAAAATAGTTCGTCTTACTGAACAAAGAATTATCGATGTTATCATTCCACTTATCGTCATGTAAATGGGAAAATTGAACACAAAATTGGAGTTGAAATCATTACGTATATTTTTCATTAATGGCTATGTGTATGTCGTTTTTACATATAAAATCATTGATACAGAAAACTAAATACCCGGTACCAATTTATCATATAACTTTCAACTGAACTGCGCTTTTTTCTGAGGGTGCCTAAAAGTAGACTTACCGACTTCCACCAGTGGCGATCTTTTCTTTATTCTTTAGGACGGTTGAAAGAGAACTACGCGGGATTCGGAATTAACTAGCAACAACCGCCCAACTTCTTTCACCCTTCTCCACTTTGCAAATCAATTTTAACTTTTCGTTAATTGAAAGAATTTTCAATAGCCACTGTAAAACCAATCGAGTGAATAACTAATAATAAGCGGCTGGTGTAACTATGAACTGAAAAGATAAACAATGGCGGGAAAATCATGATGAACTTCGCCTAGCAGTAGATGCAGTCAGAAGAAGATCGGTGGTGTGGATCAGAGAAGAGGGAGCACATTTTGAACAATTATTGTAAATTAAGTATGTAAATTTTAATTAAATTATCTCAAAAAGTTTTTTAAATTGCAAATATTAGAATCAGATAAATAGGTAATTGTGATTAAATTATTTTTCTATTAATAAAACATAATAAAACTATTTATCATTTTTGAGCATTCTCTCAGTATTTCCTAAAACACCGATGTTGCATCTCCCTGTTTTTTGTAATTAATAAGCTTTTAATAAGATTTCTGTTTTATCTTATAAGTAGAACTTTTTTTTGAGTAGTGCACGTTTCTAACATATGTAAAGTTTTGGAAAGAAATTTTAAACTTGCTATTTTTCATGTTTGGATCATAAAGTTAAATACAGGATGCGGCTATTTTGAAGTCTAAATAAGCTTATTTTAAAGTAAATTTAAACTTCTTTCTACTAAGCGTATTGAAATTGCTCTAGCTTTAATAGTTCGGTTTATATAGACAATTATTTGTCAAAAAGTAGAAATATCTTGAAAAGACATAAAACTAAAAATATGTAAAAAACGGATGAGAATCGAGCTTTAGTTTATAGGGAATATATACAGGCTTTTGTACTGTAGGTGTAGACCCACGTTGGTCCTTTGTAGTCAAGGTTGCCGGCAAAGTGAATAAGCCTAGGAAAAAGTTTTTAAAGAAAGGGTTCAAAATTCCTTAGAAAAAAAATCAATGGATATTCCTATATTTAATATGTATCTAAAAAATAAGAAGAATTATTTTTAGATGAAGATGGGTGAAGAGGATGCTGCTGGACCATGGACGCTAAAGAGGGGAGATGTCGGGGAAGTTGTGTTTAGACCATGGACGAAGTAGACAGTTGAAGCAGATCTGGGACAGCTGTGGCTTGCCGTAACAGATAACACTTAAGATAAGTACCATAAATTGTAAAGCGTAATTGTAATATCATCAATAAGGTCATACTTGGAAATAACATCCCATTGCTTTATAGAGAATACTATTGTGCTACTGAATAAATATATTTACCAATAGCATTAGTTATTTATCTCCACCTAATCACCATTAATTAGAATAGAAATGGTTAAATACAGACAGATTCAAATAAATGAGATAGATCAGGCATAAATAGATGGGCGGTTGTGTAACTAGGGAAAAAACCTATATTAATAAAGGTCAAATATCTAATTACCCCCAAGTTCTGTAACAACATATCAATATTTATTAAACAGAATTTGTATATACGTGATTAAACAAAGGAAATATGGAGGACTCGATGACCTAGTGAGTTGGGGCGAGGGTCTCAGCGCGCTCGGTACTTAAAGTCGTGGGTTCCAACTCCGCCTGGGCGGTTTAAAATTTATTTCGTGGTCGACCTACAAATGAATTCCTTTCCACCCTGGCTTGGTGATAGGATATGTTGGTAACCTGTAGGATAACCCTTCCTTCCTGCCCTAGTTAGAGTACATATAGAAATATAAGGTGGATCCCTATGAAGGTGGTATTCAAGTAAATTAAATGATGAAGATAAATTAAATTGGCACACTGAAAATATTGAAATCAATAACTAAACTGTCTCCATTATGATTGGTGCTACAGGAAACGAGATTTATAATATACAGAAACTGATAATTCTGAATTCCAGCCCCATAGATTTACGATTTTGTAGTATTTAATTTTAGGGAGATGTGTCAAAAACTGAAGGAATCAGACGATAAAGTTTTGATTATCATCATCGTTTTCAATGTCATTGGATCATAGAAAAAATGGCCTTAAGGATTCGATTGTTAGAAATGAGCTGTCACACCGAATAAAGTAATTGAAAATTGGAGCCTAGAGGATAGATATCAGTAAGGAAGCTTCCTTACTCATCTGAGTCAGCTTCCCCTACTCCTCCATTATCTTATTCAATAGAAATCTTTACACTATTTGCAAAGGAGCTATCTTCAATTGAATACTCTACTGTATATATATATACACTATATTTGAGAAAATACTCATTGTTGAATTTTGGAAATGATGTGATCATAATCGGACGATGACTCCCTGACAGGTATCAAAGCATAAAAAAAAAAAAAAAAAAAAAAAAAAAAAAAAAAAAAATAAAAAAAAAAAAAAAAAAAAAAAAAAAAAAAAAAAAAAAAAAAAAAAAAAAAAAAAAAAAAAAAAAAAAAAAAAAAAAAAAAAAAAAAAATAATAGTATAGTCAGCCTGTCTATTAATAACTAACTCTTGATATATAGCCAATATTATAATATTTATCATTAATTAGGGACAAAACGTCTCTGAGGTAGGTATTCCGACAAGTGACATCAATAAAATCTTGCAGTGGTAAAGAGCCATTTTCATTTTTACGGTTGTTTCCGAACATGTTTTGCTTCTTTTTTTTTTTAATATTAAGTAGAAAATCGGATCCAACCAAAAATTTGATAGTTTACCGCTGAGTATTATAGTCAGATAACCAGTTGCCCCGGCCTTTGATAAATTGTAGGATCATAGGATTATAGTTTGTGTTGTCTGATACACTAAGGATACCAAGTACAGATTTTATGCATACTAGATTTACATTATTCTTATTCATATCTTATAAACATTACCATATACTATATATATAGGATTACAAAGCCAGTAAATACTTCATGCGTGTAATTTGTCTCCAAATTCATCAAGTTTTAATCCTGCCGATAGCTGACATATTATTATTAGTATGACGAATATTTCACTTGCGGAGAGCGATTGAGCTTGAAGTCTAACACACACACACACACACACACACACACATATTGATTAAACAGCCTCAGGCCCCTTGTTAGATAACTGCGCCCCAGGTTCACCGAAAACAACTACACCGTTGCGAAGTGATAAGTTTTGCATTTCAAAAAGTAAGTATTTTGAATCACTTTATTGGTTTGTTTTCAGTTTATTGTAAGCAGATGTAGCCATACCATCGATGCTAGGAGATTATTATAACCTTTTAACTACGTAAAACCAATGTAAAAATACAGTGAGAGGCAGAAGTATTCTTACACCTGCTATAAATTACAAGAAATAAAAATATTAGCATTATTTAATAGGATTGATTTAAAACAATAAAACCATTTAATGTATACGACAGCACGTTTATCAATAAGTATATATTTATATTTACTAAATATATACAAATAACACATAAAGAATAATTGAAAAACAACTATAACATGAGTCAAAAGTATTCTTACACTAAATAAAATTTCTATTTAATATTGACATTCGATAACAATTAATTTTTAGTAGGGCCACATTTAACTTTTAATATGCACTCTACGATATTTCACTAATTTTTGAGTTAAAGTCATTGTAATTTTTTAATCATAACGACCTTTAAATTCTTTTTAGATTGCTTTAAGAACACCTTTTCCCAACTATATCCTCTAGTATAGGTATTTCGACAAAAGCTCAATAGGGCTAATGTTCGGTAGTTGAGGGGTAGTGACCTTCCACTTTGGTGTGTTTTACAGGATCCACATTTTGGAATTCCAAGCTGTATGCTTGGGATTATTATACTACTGAAAAATGTAATTTTCTTCAGGCCCGAATTTTTTGCCACTCATTGGATGATTTATTTTTATTACGTCTATATATTTTATATGGTACATAATGTCATCGATAAATTCAAGAAACACCCCACTTCAGCAGAATTCAAACAACCCATGACCATGAGTCACTTTCCTCTATTCTTTAAAGTTGGAAATATATTTCTTATTTCCATTGTTGTATACTTTTCTCCATAATTTTAGGCCCCTCTGAAGATTAAACATTTCAATTTTACTCTCGTCGGTTAAAATTATCCGATTCCAAAGACCAAAATAATATTTATTACGTTCTTTGGTACATTGATATCTTATTATTCCTTATTGATGGTTTTCTCTTAGCTGTTCTGCCATGAAGCTCGTTCCGTCTCAAGCATTTTGGCATTGTTGAAACAATATCTTGTTCCCCTCTTTCAGTTAGTGTCCATCCAATAATTTAGGGACAGTAATTCTTGGTTTTCTTTTAACTTTCATCGTGATATGTCTTTCATTATTTTCGTCCTGGTCTCTCTGTATATTCAAAAGTTTTTCTCATTCCATACCTTTTAATAGCATCTTGGATCGTTGAGTGAGGACTGTTCACATCTCTAAGGGACCGTAACTCATTAGGTAGGCGCACAATAATTTGTCTTTCCCGTTCAATCGTCTCTCTGGTTTCTCGTCCAATTTTTTTTTACGAACAGCAATAATAATCACTAATCAGCTCTACAGCTTTACAGATGACGTCTAGGCAAAAATGATTGGAGGTAATCCTTATACTATTAAGACAGGAGGTAGAAACAAAAATTAAAGTCTAATAAGATATTAAGCTAAATTCAGTCAGTTTTCTTATGAAAAAATATCAACTATTCTTTATTGATGAATGCAATAATATATATGTTTTTTCTCTAACCAAATGTGGTGGTACATGGCACCAAAATGTAAATAAATAAATAAATGTTTAAATTAAATAGAATGTATTAAATACAAATTTAAACGTGATAAAATAAAACTAATACTAGTGTTCGAATACTTTGGAGTCTTTCTCTACAAAAATGTTTCGAAATTCCTTGTCTAACAAACACAATTCGAACTTTCATAATTAAATCTATAAGAATGATTTTGTTCTGACAATTTGTACCAATTATTAAGATAATGATTAAAATATTATCTCATGAAAAATATTTTTTTATCCACATTATTCTTGTTTAAACAAGGAAAAATTATATATCACCATATTAACTACCTATTGCACTATATTATCCTTACACCATTCTTTGAGTCCCATATATTTTTTACTATTTACAGAGGTAGCTGTATCCTTATTCTCGCCCAAATCAGCGTCTAGTGCATCCTTATTATGTCTACTCTCCAGTTCAAATCACGGCGATTGCCATTTCAAGTCCAGTGCCGCCGAGAGCCTAACCGGGCCCCGGTGCAAATGCAATTGCCCAGGGACCGTTAACCTAAGCCCGGGATCTCTAAGAGCATTTATATAATTATAGGTTGAAAATGAACAATTCTATCCTTCTTCTTCTTCTTCTTCTTTAGTGGCACTACGATCCTCGAAGGACCTTGGCCTCCTCAAACATTAGCTTCTTTTTCCCACGCTTTTGAGGTCCTCCTCTACGTCTTCCAACCACTTTTTTCTCGTTCTTCCTCTCTTCCTAGTCCCTGCAGGGTTAGGATTTTATCCAGCCTACCGAATCCTGGTATAATTGTCTTAGCTCATAATTCTTCCTTATTCAGAACCTATCACCCTCCCTTACTGGGCCAAAGATTGTACGTAGGGTCTTTCTTTCCCAAGTGTTTAGGATTGTTTCATATGTTTTGGTGAGCACTCACGTCTCACTCGCGTATGTGACAGTATGCCTTAATATGGTTTCGTACACCGTTCTTGATAAATTTGATTGTTATGAAAAAGTCAATTTTTATATTTCTTATAACATGAGCACAAGCCCTTTAAAACTGTTGATTTTTTTTTTTTCGATTTGTGTGAAAGTTTAATAAATAAATATTCATATGAATATTAAAAAATCTGAATTATTTTAGCTCAGTCTAACTGTTTGGTTCCATTTTGAAAACTTGCTCTTTCATGGAACTTCCCCCATTCTAGGTGGTAGTCTGTACAATCTAGCGTACTTTTGTTGAGCTACCCATCTCAAGAGTTTATAAAACCAGTTAGCATCAGTTATCGATATTTATTTTGAGTATATATACTATATGACTTGAAAGCATACATCATGAGAAGCATAGCATGCCATTCGCATATATTCATTTACTGATACTAGTCCTATTTCCAAACTGAGTTTATGGAAAAAGAATCAAAGAGATTTCTCCAACTAGAGATTTCCCGTCCAAAGCTTTCTCCAAAGATCGCTTTGGGATTCATCGGAGCAACTCGTCATGCGCGCAGTGAATTAGCGATAGGACTCTATAGACTATTGGAACTAGGCGACCAGGATAACGGTTACCTGGCACAGGTAGGAGAGGGGGGGAGGGAGTTTTGGACTATTATTGCTCTTTATGTAGCAAGACGTATCCAGTTTTCATTGGTTAATTGGTTAACTGGGTAATTATTGTTTGTAAATGACTCACATTTAGAGAAATTGGACTGTAAATACCATATTATTGAATTTAGTGCTGTGTGTGTAGATTAAGAATTTACATTTTACACACCTAGTTAGAAAGTACACTGCCATAAGCACAAGAAATAGTGATAGTTTTACAAATCTAATATAATGGATAAATATAGCCAGTAATAATGAAGTAGTAGAACACCTTCTTTTTGTGCCCCCTCCCCCCCGATCAAAGACATTATTAATTTTTTTTTTTTGCAGTTGCCTCTATTCTTGGTTCCGATAAATGGCTCCTATATGGTGTTTGTGCTAATGAAAGACAATAAATATAGGTACCGTTTTATTTTAAACATTAGAAGAGAATAAAAACTGTGATCCTGATAGGTCATCCAATTCTTTGCAGTTACAAGTGATTATTAAGATTATTACCTTTTAAGGTAAATTGAACGTAGACTTTTAAAAAATTCACGACTATAGGTCTTCAATAGAGATCGGTGGCCTAAAAGTAGGAGTCCTTGCCAAGAGGCCGGTAGGAAACCGTTAAGCTCAACTTGAATAATAAATTCTATAATATTGACCAATAGAGCAGAACTATGCAATCCGTTATTTCTTATACTTTTTAGTGCAGTAATTAATCTAGAATATCTAATGCGAGTTGAAGTGGCAAAGACAAAGCCAACCCTATCAATCTCATTCATACTAATTTAAAATATTATAACATCCCATTTCAAATTAAGGTAAAATTTTACATATGTATTAGAAGTTATTAAAATATACCTTTCTTAAGAAGTACACAATGATCGGAGAGATATGTTCCAGATGGCACTTGAAGCTGCAATATTTTCATAGACGTTATGGCATAGTTTATGTTAGTCATAAAGATGTGAACCTACTTTTATTTGAAGAGAAATAAAAATATGAATTAAAATTACTCTTATCATTTTTATATCCAGAATTTTTTTAGGAATCAGGATTTTACCGTGACGAAAAAACAGACATAATATTTGTTATACATTCCATGAACAATGGGAATTCTCATTTTGATTAAGACCTTAGTTATATAATAATAGAATACGCTATTTAATTCAGAGTGTTGGCACCAAAATAAGGAAAAAATAAAGCAAAAAAAAAAAAAAAAAAGAATTAATTAGGATTAACTAAACATCAGAACAATGTTTTGCAACGGTTGAAAATATGCTGATTTGATCCCTTTTTCTACTTATTTGACTAAAAATGAGGTTTCTTGTATCGATAACGATAATCATAATTGCATGATAGGGATGTCGTTTATAATATATTCCTGATAATGAAGCAGAAGGGTTGAAAATTGAAAGTTTTAGATGTTTGATCAAATAACTCGGAAACCGTTACTTTAAGCATATTTTGTGTTATATACATTATTAAAGCAAATAAAATTTGCAACACATTTGTTTCTATTCATTTCAATCAGATCAATTGTATCTATTCAGACCAATAGTTTTAGAGCGGTTCGCCACCAAAGATTGGCTAATTTTCGGTAAATCGCACTTATCCGCGAAAACACGTTCTTGGTACTGTTTTGGCTATAACTCGGGTTAATTTTTTTTTCTTTTATCTGAAAGCTGGTTAAATTTACTATTATGACCCATGCCAGCACACCTACTATTGTCAAATCCTCTTTTTTTCGGCACATTTCTCGCTACATTTCTTCCTTTTTTTTCGGCCCTGTAAACTGCACAAGTATATAGTACAATCCAGCTCTTCTCTCCTCCACGTAAAATCAAGGGACCTGCTAAATCAACACCCACTACTTCCAACACCAGAGCGTCTCGTACACGATCTTTCGGCAAAACAGCTGGTAGCGCATGCATTCTCTGGGTTTGGTAACGCTTACACCTTCCACATCTTGCAATTGCGCCACGAACAGATCTTCGCCCTTTCACGATCCAGAATCTTTCTCCTAACTTGTTTGATAATGTTTGAGCTCCAAAGTGTCCCATCCTGGCATGTTCTTCTAAAGTAAGCCTTTTTACTAGCTCATGGTTACCAAGAAGCACCATTGGATATTTAAAATTGTCTTCATCGTCTCTCGAAGTAATTTTGGTTTTGACTCGAAGTATATCTTCATTCTGAACGAGCACACAAATCGGTTTCAACTGATTTACTTTATCTTCTTTTAGAGATTCTTCTTGAACCATCTTGACTTAGAACCTTTCCACTGAATCTAGTTCGTCTACACATAATTCTCCCCTTTTTCTAAAATCATAGTTTGTACGAATATTAAACTTGAATCTGAAAATCCAGGCTACTAATATTTTTATTTTATTATAGGAACTAAAATACGTCAAATACCAAGAATAATCATCACATATTAAATTCGATGTAAAATTTTTTATTTTTTTCCAATTATTCTCGTTGGAGAGCTGTCTTATTTCCTTTGCGCGATTACTCACAAATACATTAAGGTTTTCATTATTTTGGATCCAGGTTAAAGCTGTCGAGGAATTCATCTAATAGCAGGTGGAAATATCATCACAAGAAATAGCTTCTTTGACAGCTGTAGTTAGACGACTACCAATGCAACATCCTATTAATTCTAAACGAGTTATACTTAGCTGTTTGAGAGGAGCCACTCTGGATTGGCGAGGAACAGATTCACTTCCACCATGTCCTCATATTCTCTTCGTAAAAATGCCATTGCTGCATATGCATTTTTACTGGCATCACAAAATGTGTGTAAGCTATACATGCCACCCAAGTGAAATACATAAAACATCCGGGAATCTTTATTTGTCCAAGCTTTGGTAGATCATTCAACCATTTCAAAAATTCACGCTGCAATTCATCTGATACTTCTGCATCCCAGCTGATTTTTTCCTTCCATGTTTCCTGTGACAATATCTTTGGGATAAGTGCAAAGGGACTGGAAAACTCGATCGGATCAAAAATGCTACATGTCGATATAATATTTCTTCTCGTTATTTTACCGTCTACTGCTGGTATCTTATCTACATGGCAGAACAGTAAATCATTAAAACAGTCCCATAATAGACCTAAAACTGCAGATGGACTTAGATAATTGTTTTCTTCTTCAGAAAGTATTGAACTTTCCCAACCCCTCAAATCGAACTTTGCTTTATCTTGCAGACTTATCAATAAAATCTTTCAACTCGGCTACTGTCCTTACGGAAGTTACACAATTGTCCACCTAAAATGATTTCTTTAATTTTATGGCTGCTTCTTCACACTTAGAATTGTCTATATTAATATGATGGGCCAATACAGCCGCCAACAGAAAAGGACTACAGTTCACACCAAACACTACTCTGCAATGTCTCATTACTTTTATTGTTTTCCGAGTGAGGTCATCCCACCACAAAAATCTCAAATAATTCCGATCCTTTTGTGCAACTGAGACTTGTAAAAAAACCTTCCTGATGTCAGAAATAACTTCTATCTCTTTGAGGCGAAACCGGATCAATAATGCTGGAATTAATTCAAGAAAGTTTGGCCCCTTTTCTAAACAGTCATTTAATGAAAGGGACCCTTTACTCTTACTTGAAGTATCAAAAACAGGCCTCACCTTAATGGAGGAAGAAGCCTTAAAAATTCCTCGATGAGGCAGATACTATCGTGGGTCATCATTTCATCTTCTGGATCAATTTCTATTATCCCCTCATTAAGCCTATAATTGAAAACATTTTTATAATCATCGTATTTATTTTGAAGCATCAATTTATTGGTCATAGTATACAGACGCTTTTCTGCAACAACTTTATTGTCTGTTAATTCTGATTCATTATCTAACCAAGGTAAACATACTTCATATCTACCTTCATCATTCCTGACAACTGTTTCTTTAAAATGTTTTAATGCTGCTTCTCATCTTTCCTGTCTACTTTTACTTTCAGCTGGGTCAGTTGCTCCAGTAGCCTCTAAACTCCAAAAGTCAGCTAATTTATCGGTGACATTTAGCATAGAAGTTACCATTGATGCACAGTTGTTGGAATTCCCGCTTTGCCTTCGAACCTTTCCCATCACTACCCAGCCCAATACAGTTTCAACAACAGAGGCCACAGCTCAATTTATATTAGTTGCCGTTAAATACCTCACTTGCTGAATCAGTACCTATCAACATTCGATTTCAGTTGGATTATATCCAACGTCTGTTATAATTATCCATTTCTTTCTTAACTCTTCATTCACACTTCCTGGATTCAACCTAGGGACTACTCCAAAAATCACAGGCTGATCTAATAATACTACAATATCCCTATCCACATAAATCTGTCAAAGTTACTGAATATTTTTTGTGAAAGCTCCTTTTGGACACAGAACCGCCAAATAACACCTGTGTTAAATCTTCTTTACCTAATAATTGAATAACGAATTCGGTAGCAACCTTTGTTAAATATAGGAGCGCTGAGAACCTGCAACCATAACGCCCTTATTGTTCTGCAATGAGCATTATTAACAATTTTTACCAATAATGTTTGTAAAAGAATTTCTCCAGAACAACAGTGGTTAGCAGACTCAACGGCTGCTTCCCCTTCATTTTCTACATGATGCTCCTTCTGTTTTTGTTCCCTTTTATTGACAAGTAACTCTGGACAAATCAACGAGCAATGTTTTCCACCACAAACTATACACCTGACTGGTGTATTTATGCATACTTAAATTACAAGCTTTGAATTTATTCAATAAAAACGTTTTTTCCTTAAAAGACATTTTTTGAGCAGCAAAACAATCTTTACTTTCATGGGATTTTCCACAAAATATACAATTTGTATTGCCTTTAGGTTTTCCATATTTCTCACCAGAACAATGATGATTAGGAGTAGGAACTGTTTCATCTCCTTGCTTCTTTACTTTCTGGTAGGTCCTTTGTTTATTTTCGCCAGTTGCAGTAAAACCAGACATCGCTAAATTAATCCTCTGTTCACCTGCTGATTCAGATTCTAAAAATGAAAATAAGTTTTGTAATTTGACTTTATATGTTTCGTCATTATCAATCTCTTTCTTACTGAGACCACCACTCCACCAGGCTCTAATGACATCCTCAAGAAGACTATATTCTACCAAAGGAAAAAGTATAGCTGCATATTTATCCTTGGTCATACCAATGGACTCAAGCGCCCTTAAATTAGACTCCAATTGATCATACAGTTTGGTTATATTTGCTTTTTTGCCAATTTGTTTAACTTTGTTTATAAACATGTTTAGCAATTCCCTTCTATAAAATTCAATTAATAAATCGTTTTTCCCAAAACGAATCTTGAAGCAGGTAATCACCTTACTATAGTTCTCCAAAGTGGCTGGAAATGTTTCAACTATCTCCCTAGCTCTAGAGCCTGGAATAGTGGCTTCCACTAAATACTGAAATTTATCTTCTGGCTCAATACTTCTGTCTTCATCTATACGCTTAAATTGGATTCCAGAATCCAAGCCAATCTTTTATTTCACCACCGAATTACCTCAACTTTATTTTAGGTAATTTTAAACTTCTTTTGACGATAGAACTAGACTCGCTAGTGACACTTTAGTTATCTGATTCTCTTCGTGAACGCCTATCTAGATTGTTATTAATTTTTTCTTTATATATTTCTACCCTAAGTAAAATGAAGTCGTACTTATATTTATATGTCTCCACTGATGCATATCCTTCTTCGTAGTCATCTTCTTTGCTGTTAACGAAAAGGCTGTCTCTGATTTTGTCGTCATAAGAAGACAGTCGTACTATTTTCTTCGCCAAAAGTTGTACCTGCATGTCTTGTGGTTCAATTTTATCCAATTCGGCAGCTAACTTATTTCAGGCTTTAGTGAAACTAGCTCTAACAGGCTTCCTCATCTGTCTAATTCAGTGTGTGATCTCATTTTTTCTTATTATTATTATTTCACTCACAATAAAACAAATAACTACCAAATCACGTCAGTGGTCACCACAATGATGAGATTGCAATAAATCTATTGATTTATCCTCTACCAATAATAGTTAATTTTAATGAGTTCACCAAAACACAGATTTTTAAGGTCCAAAAATAACACTATTAAACACAATGTGCCTTTATATTTTAATCAAACAAAAAAAGTTTAAAAGAAACAAAACATCAAATTAAAATAAATCAACATAACCAAACCTAATGGTGTACAGTTTACAAATAACAATATGAAAACACCGCTATTAAACATCTGCCTTAAAAAATCACAGCCATCTCGATTCCTATGCCTTATCCACCCTGACTTCTAGCTCGCTTACTCTGGTTTTTAGTGTTTTGTTTTCTTGCATGACTTCTAGATGCATAGATTGGCTTTCCAGATGTATTTCAGCTCAAAATCTAGCTCGGCGTATTTTTCTAATGGGATTTTGAAATCTTTTATATCATCCTTGGTAGTTGTTTCTATTCACTTTATTGCTGATAATATTTGCGATGCCGTCGGTTCTGTGCTGTGACCAGGGATAGATCTTGAATTTAGATTTTTTCCCCGACTGATGCTGTTTTTTATTGTTAGTCACATTTTTACTACTAAAATAAATAACTTTTAGTTATTGACAAAGTGTTAACACTACTGGAATGAATAGTCTGATGATGGGATATATCCCGACTTAACATGCACAAAGTTAAGTGAAAATAAACAATAATTTGAGGAGTTATGCCAAAAAAAGTGTATATAAAAATAAATTAAATATATTAAATTCTCCTTTACTGAAGAATTAAAAAATGACACTAATCAAAATAAAAGCTAATTAATGTAGTAATAAGAAATCGAGATATTTGAAAAAAAAACAACTGATTTTTGTGACCTTTGACCTTGAATATCTAATTATGCTAACATGCTGAGGTCGGTGTCTTTTCACCCCTTATTTAGAATGCCAAAACAAAGGTATATGCTTCATTGCTTCCTTACCGAGATTTGCTGTATAAAACTCCTTATTTGACTGGGTTAGTTCCCTCTAGGTATAAATATCCTTATTGCCCAATGTTTTATTATTAATCCGAGATATCATTTGTTATTTGAATTTTATTTTATTTATTTATAAATAATTTTCATGGATCGAATAAAACAAATCTTATCAGGAAGAGTTAAATTACACTTACAAACTTTTTTCTTTTTTAATTCTTTGCCGAAGTAGTTAGTTCAGGACTCTTATTTTCTAGATAATTTCTATTTACATTATGAAGTTCTAATGAATAATTAAATTAATTACTTAATTACAATTACCAGCTTTCTTTCGAATTCTGTGCCAACAAATAAAACAAACAGATTCGTTTTCTCTCCCAGTCTCGCTTCCGGTGAGCTTCCCGGAAAATTTGCTGTAGCTATTCCTCGAGATACTCCTATGTTTGCCTCCAGTAATTTTTCAATGTGGTAGAGAGATAGTTTCCTGATTAAAAAATATGGTAATTGTTCGGATCGGCGACACCAACCCCTACACGCACCGAGAATACCTTTTATAGATTCTAAACTTGTTCCGATTTATTTCGATGTTCTAGTCGCTGCTTTTAGAGGGGAAAGATTATTCTCCTACATTTACTGAGAAACTCTAAATTCCTGTTCGAAGTAATATTAACTTCTGTTTACCTTCTAATATTAAAATGAGAAATAAGGAAATAATGAAGTGGAAATAAGAAAATATAGAAATATAAGACACTAAATCAATTTTGAATAAATATTAATTTAATAAACAATTAATATGCTACTGAACCACCAGTAAAGTTAATTCCTGATGAAATTTTCTGTCAGAGACGTGAAAATAACAAATTATAAATATAAAAAAAGACAGAATCCTTAAGTATTTATTTGGCATAACTCCTATTTATTTAACATTTGTAGCTACATGTTTCGGAGACAATGTTCCATCATCAGGATTCTAATTTTTTTTTTTAAAACACATTAATCTATAACATTATACCAATAGTTCTACAATTATATAGTAATGTGTCATTTACCTCTTAATCTGTGATTATTTTCACATTGTCAATTGTCATGTTATAAGCCATTATATAATATAAGACAGAATCCTAGCTGAAAGTGATGATGTTAATTTCTGCTATATTTTCTCAAGGGAAGTGGAAATAAGAAAACATGAAACCTGTGATATACTTTCTCACATTTATTTATAAACTGATATGTTTTATTGAATTAATTATACAATCTGTCTCACATTACGACAAAACGTAATATGGATGACAAAGAGTCCATTCACAAAATATGTATTCTGAAATTTTATTGAAAAACAAATAAAAATATATAAAACACCATTTCCATGTACAAATAAATTTTGTTAAGTTTTGTAATACTTTTACAAGTTTTAAATTTTATCACTTAAATTGATAGAACAAATACAAATATGTAAAATACCAAATCAATGTACAAATTAATCTTCTTAAGTTTTGTAACGCTTTTACACATAGGATAAGATGAAATAAGAAAACATGAATTGATAAAACACTTAATCCTCGTGTTGTTAACTTCTGTTTCACCTATTTACATTTAAGAAGTCTAAATATCAATATAACAAACTAAACAACACAATCCAAGTTGAAACTGTAGAAGTGATTGTTTACATGTGAGGTTATAGATATGAACTATCGAAAATGTAAACATGAAATGAAGCGTAAGGATCGAACTAGTCGGTGTAGCGCGGATCAAGCCAGTTTGGTGGTGTCGCCGATCCGAACAATTACCAAAAATATTTATTCCTCAGTGTTGCACAAAGTACAAGAAGCTACCGCTCTCGTTTTGTTTTATTCTCGTACCTTTCTCGGCAATCAGCTGGATTCGATATAACGTAAGTAGGATTCTTTTGCATTTTAGCTTTTCTTTGTGTATATATATATATATATATATATATATATATATATATATATATATATATATATATATATATATATATATATATATATATATATATAGGTTTCATCTTGAAGTTGGTTTTTTTTTTTTTCTAAAAATTATTTTTATTTTTAGTGGTGAGTGTATTTTGTTTATACAGTCAATGCTCGATAAGACGATCTTCGAGCTACCCTGAAAAATAGTTCGACTTACTGAACAAAGACTTATCGATGTTATCATTCCACTTATCTTCATGTAAATGGGAAAATTGAAGTTTTAATCATTACGTATATTTTTCGTTAATGGGTATATGTACAGTTACATATAAAGTCATTGATACAGAAAATTAAATACCCGGTACCACTGTATCATATTAACTTTTAACTGAACTGCTCTTTTTTCTGACGGTACCTAAAAGTAGACTTACCGCCTTCCACAAGTGGCGATCTTTTCTTTTTTCTTTATGAAGGTTGAAAAAGAACTTCGCGGAATTCGGAATTCACTAGCAACAAACGTTCAGCTTCTTACTCCTTTCTCCACTTTTCAAATAAATTTTAACTTTTCGTTAATTGAAAGAACTTTCAGTAGCCATTGTAAAACCACTCAATTAAATAACCAATAAGTGACTGGTGTAACTACGAACGGAAAAGGTAAACAATGGCGGGAAACAGGAAAACAAATTACCCATAAAATTCTTTTAATTTGAGTTCGAGTTATAGAGGGGATGACTTCTAATAGTTCGTTTGATAGAGGTGAATGAATGAATAAAAATAAATTTTATTCTGGGCCCTTACCCCTTAAGAATAATTACAATGAACAATTAATGGCTACGTAGCATACCGTATATATAATTAAGAAATATGATAAAAGAAAGGAAAATATAATTAAAATTAAATTAAGGAATTAAAAGGAATTCAAATTACAATAAAAAAGTAATGTTACATATTTTAAAATATCACACAAAAAACAAATTATATCTTGAGGTTAGAATCTAAGATATGTTACGAAAACAAAAATTAAACAAAAGCTCAATGAAATCAAATACAATAATCAAAGCTGAGAAATAAAAATTATCAAGAAAGATAATGTGCCTTATCTGATAGATAATATAAATTATGCCAAAACCAATTCAGTGCAATAGTACTAGTACTACTAATACTGTAAAAAATCAATGTTATATTTTAAATGTTCATATTTCATTTTAAGAGATATTTTCTACATCTATATGACTATTAGATATGAGGTCCTAGAGGTCCTCTCTTTTGTCATTCGAATTATTTACACAATTTTTCACAGTTTTTGCCTGAAATCGAATAATTGAGGTAAAATTTATGTGTAATGTATGTACTTCCGACAGTTGATTTCGTTCGACTTATTTAAGAATTCATCTCATCGAAGTAAATCTCAACGAGAGTTTATTGTATATGTAAATTATTTTTGTTAATAATTTAGATTTGGTTATCATGGAGATTTTAGGTAACCATAATTAAAAATATGTTTATAGTGGAAGGTTATATAACAGTAATTTCTTTAAAACTTTTTTTTTTTCTTAAAAAGTGTTGAGTTCATATCAAAATATTTTTTTCTGGGACCACCTCTGAAGTATAACCTACCGATATAAAAAAGTATCATCAAAATTGATTCAGAATTGACGGAGTGATCTCTTTTTTGAAGTCGGTTGAAAAGGACTACCCTGTTCTATGATTCTTATATAAACAATATTTAGAATTTAAATTAAATTTCGAAGTAGGCAATGTAAAACATCTATTTGATAAAATTCAATTGTTACCAGACAACGGTTTGATGAACATAGCAGTAAAAAAAAAACACTAGGTTTTTAGTAAGTATGAATCTCACACTTCAAAATTTGGTAAAGGTTCGGATGGCTGACACCACCAAATTGGCTTGACCCGCGCTACACCGACCAGTTCGATCCTTACGCTTCACTTCGAGTTTACATTTATCGATAGTTCATTCCTATAACCTCACATGTAAACAATCACTTTAACAGTTTCAACTTGGATTGTGCTGTTCAGTGTGTTATATTGATATTTAGTCTTCTTAAATGTAAATAGGTGAAACAGAAGTTAACAACACGAGGATTAAGTGTTTTATCAATTCATGTTTTCTTATTTCATCTTATCTAATGTGTAAAAATGTTACAAGACTTAACAAGATTAATTTGTACATGGATTTGGTGTTTTATATATTTTTATTTGTTGTTTCAATTTCAGTCATAAAATTTCAGTATACATATATTGTGAATGGATTCTTTGTCATCCATATTACTTATTGCCCTAAAGTGAGGCAGATTGTATCATTAATTCAATAAAACATATCCGTCTAAATTAATAAATGTGAGAAAGAATATCACAGGTTTTATGTTTTATTATTTCCACTTACCTTGAGAAAATATAGCAGAAATGAATATCATCACTTTCAACTAGGATTGTGTCTTATAATATACAGGGGGTCCCGAATTTAAAAACTTCAGGAACTTATAGGGGACCGAAAAACTAAGACAAAAAGTTCTTTATAGATTTGCTCGTTTTTGGTTAGTTTTAGAGAAAATCGCAAAAAAAGAAACAAAACAAAAATGTTACAGGTAGCGATTATCACCTTTCAAAGTTCGTCAGGCTAGGCAGTGAGATATGTAAACACTTAATGTTAAATTCCAGACAGCAATAAGAGGAGATTATCGGAGAAGAAATTGTGTCCAACGCCACTTCGATAACTGCTGAGACTAGCATCCGAAGAGCATCTGCTGCATTAGCAATATCGCGCCAAGCAATATGGCGAACTTTGAAAGGTGATAATCGCTACCAATACCATCTTCAAAAAGTTCAGAATTTATTACCTCAAGATTATGTCAAGAGATTGAATTTTAGTAACTGGTTTCTTGACAAAATTCGCGATGATAATTTATTTCCATTAAAAATTATATGGACCGATGAAGCTACGTTTACAAGAGGAGGAATTGTTAATCAAAGAAATTATCATGTATGGGCTCTTGAAAATACCAGGGCTATTAGAGGGAATAGGTTTCAGCATGAATTTGCTATTAACGTTTGGCTTGGAATTTGGAACGTATTACTGGTGGGACCATATTTTTTACCTGGAAGATTGAATGGTATCACATTTACACATTTTTTGGAGAACGACTTTTATAATTATTTAGATGACATTCCCTTACAGCAACGGATTGAAATGTGGTTCCAACTCGATGGATGTCCAGCTCATTATAGCAGAGTTGCTCGAGCTTGGCTGGTTATAAATTATCCACAACGATGGATTGGACGTGGAGGAGTAGTACCTTGGCCACCCAGATCACCTGATATGACACCCATGGAATTCTTCGTATGGGAAACCTTGAAGCAGAAAGTTTATTCGGTGTCAATCAACTCAAGAGAGCAATTAAGAGACCGAATCATAGATGCAGTGCACCAAATATCATCAGAACAATGTTTAGCTGCAATTTATCAAGTGAGAGCTAGATGTAATGCTTGCATTGGTGCAAGAGGACAACATTTTGAGCAATATTTACATTAAAAAGAACATAACATAAATATAAATGTAAATAAATAAGTATAAAAATGAAAACTTGTTTTTTTTTTTTTTTTTTTTTTTTTTTTTTTTTTTTTTTTTGCGATTTTCTCTAAAACTAAGCAAAAACGAGCAAATCTCTAAAGGACTTTTTGTCTTAGTTTTTCGGTCCCCTATAAGTTCCTGAAGTTTTGCCATTTCAATTCGGGACACCCTGGCTTACAACATGGAGAATAGACAATGTGAAAATAATCACAGATTAAGCAGTAAAGGACTGACACATTACTATATAATTGTAAAGCTTTTAGTATAATGTTGTAGATTAATGTGTTTTTAAAAAAAATTAGAAGCCTGATAATGGAGCATTGTCTCCGAAACATGTTGCTACAAATGTCAAATAAATAGGAGTTATGGCAAATAAATACTTAAGGATTCTGTCTTTTATATATTTATAATTCGTTATTTTCACTTCTCTGACAGAAATTTTATCAGGAATTAACTTTACTAGTGGTTTAGTATTACATTAATTCTTGATTTGGTGACGGTCGGCTTAAGAGGAGGCGACCCCTACGCGCGCCCAGAATACCTTTTATCGATTCATAGCTTCTTCCGATTTATTTCGGTGTTTTAGTCGCTACTTTTCGAGGGGAAAGGTTATTTTCATTTATTTACGGAGAAACTTTAAATCCCCGTTCAAAGTAATATTAACTTCTGTTTACCTTATGATATCAAACTGAGAAATAAGAAAGTAATGAAGTGGAAATAAGAAAATGTCAAAATGTAAGACACTAAATCAATTTCGAATTAATTTTATATTAAATCAGAATTAATATAATGCTAAACCACCAGTAATGTTAATTCTTGATAAACTTTGTGATGTGAGGGAAGTGTAAATAACAAATTATAAATATTTAAAAGACAGAATCCTTAAGTATTTATTTGACATAACTCCAATTTATTTAACATTTGTAACTACATGTTTCGGAGAAAATGGTCCATCATCAGGCTTCTAAAAATTTTTAAAAATACATTAATCTATAACATTACACCAATAGTTTTACAATTATATAATATGTCATTTATCTCTTAATCTGAGATTATTTTCACATTGTCCATTCTCCATGTTATAAGGGATTATATAATATAAGACAGAATCCTTGCTGAAAGTTATGATGTTGATTTCTGCTATATTTTCTCAAGGGAAGTGTAAATAAGAAAATATAGAAAACTATGATATACTTTCTCACATTTATTTTTAGATCGATATGTTTTATTGAAATAATTATACAATCTGTCTCTCTTTAGGGCAATAAGTATTATTATTATGGATGACAAAGAATGCATTCACAAAATATGCATACTGAAATTTTATCACTTAAATAGATACAACAAATAAAAATATATAAAACACCAAATCCATGTATACAAATTAATATTATTAAGTTTTGTAACACTTTTAAACATTAGCTAAGAGGAAATAAGAAAACATGAATTGATAAAGCACTTAATCCTTTATGAAACTCATTTTGTTAACTTCTGTTTCACTTATTTACATTTAAGAAGACTAAATATCAATATAAGACACTAAACAACACAATCCAAGTTGAAACTGTAGAAGTTATTGTTTACATGTGAGGTTATAGGAAAAAGCTATCGATAAATGCAAACTCGAAGTGAAGCGTAAGCATCGAATTGGTCGGTGTAGCGCGGGCATAGCATAAAATAACATATTAACTGGGCGACAATTGTGTTTTTCAACATAATAAAAAAAATAGTAAAAAGTTCATCTCCACAGCTACAATTAAAAAAAAAAAAAAACCTTGAAACCGACCAATGGGAACACAAATGTCAAGGTTTTTTTGGAAATGTAGCTGTAGAGTTGTACTTCTATCTTCATGAAATAGGCCCCTGGGGTCAATTAAAAATGGGTTCATACGTCATAGAGTGGACCAAATTAAGTGACAAAGTAAACTACAAGTATGATTGTACATTTTTGCAAATGCACAATTTCTTGCAAGATATCTTGTATTAAGGTAATAAGGTGTTTTTCCAGCAAACATTATGTGTACCGCAATTTATTGCTTACTTCAAATATTTTATTCTAATAAAAATAAAATTAAACCTTATCGTAATTAATTTTTCGTAAAAATAACTTTTAAAAAAATATTTGGTTTCCCAAGAAAATATTCTTACAAGTACATTAAGAAATTAAAATATATAAAAACTCGTAATCAAAATAAGGCTTTCAAAATAGCACATTCTTCTAGGAAGGGCTTGGGATCATTAATTGGAGTAGGGAGTTCCAGTTATTCAAAACCTCACGGACTGTGTTAATTAAGAGTTAAAACGGCCTAAAAATGCGTCATTTGACTCTTAATTTTGAAAAAAAAATTGAAAATTCGTCCATCCGCCCTACCCCCGGTACTTTTGCCCTCCCGTATGTCGCCCAGTCAAAATTCCTTAGAATATGCACTGAGCGCGGGTCAACCCAGTTTTTTATTCATTAAAATATTCTTATAAAATAAAAATAAAAATTTATAACTTAAAAATATAAAAACAATACAAAGTGATATGCTGTTCGATAAATCATAAAGGAAGAAAAAAGCTTTGAACGTTACTCTATACTCAATTTTTCTAAATTCCTACCGAACCCTAGCTCATCAGGTTCCAGAGAGTATAAGAATCCAGGACGGGATCTGTGATATGGGACATCACTTAAAAAGTATATTAACAAATCATATGTAGTTGGTGCAGTAGTTGAAAATTTCAGCTAAATGTGGAAAACTAATCACCTTTTTCATTTTTTAAAAGACATAACTCCCCATTATTCTTTATTCATTCATTTCTACATGTTTCAGAGCTCATTTGCTCCATCTTCAGGTTCTAAAATCATTAATATTATATTTAAGATTCTATACTATTTTACTATTACATTTAACAATATTTGAATTTTTACCTCTCAAATGTAATATTCTCACATGGTCACATTAATTCACACTGACACCACTGGGCAATGTTCAATCATTGTTCTGTTTATCTATTACTAACATTATGGCCTTTCAATTTGGTTCTTATTACCCATTCCATTTTCATTCTATTAGCTGGATTGTTATTAATATTTACATTTTTATCATTTTTAATTACTAATGATTTTTATTCTTATATAAACTAATTATATTTTCAATCTATCTATTAATTCTGCATAACTTGTACCTATTTTATGTGTATCTGTTTTGTAGTTTACAGCCTGGTCTATTGTTTTATTTATATTAATTGCTTCCATTATTTTTCTATTTTTTGTTTTATTTTCATGATTTAATATCGTTGTATTTTCGAAGTCAAATTCATGTTTGAATTTATTTGTATGTTCGCACAGTGCATTCTTATTATTTTTCTCTTTGTTATTTGTTCTCTTACAGTCATATCTATGCTGGTTCACTCTTTTAATTAAATTCTGTTTGGTTTCACCTATGTAATGCATTTCACAGTCTTTACAGTTTATTTTATAAATCAAATCTTTTTTAATCCACTTGTCCATGATTTCTGTATTTCTTATAATGTTATTAAGTTTATTATTTTTGTATAGAGCACCATTAATTTTAAAGTTTTCATTATTTAATTTGTTTATTAATTGTATTGTAAGTGTTGGGATGTATTTCACTCTGTTATAAGTTTTTTTTTAAATTTATGTTAGATGATTTTGGCATTGTTTTTACGGTGTTCTCTTTTATACTATTATTTAATTCCTCCTCAGTACATTGTTTTTTATCGTAGAAGTCCGTGATTTTCAATTGTTCATTTATCTTATCTATTTTACAGCTTATTTTATCTGTGTTGATACTTTTTTTTGTTATTATTTCCTATTTTAATTTTACCATTTTTGTCTGTGATTGTATTATTTTTACTAATGGTTTTATCTGTTATTTTTGTTTTATTTATATTTTTATACCAAATTTTATTTATTATCATATACAGGACCATATTATCTGTTAGGTTGTTTATAATTTCTTGTTTTATTGCATTTAGGTATATAGGATGTTAGTTTTATTGCCATATTGATATAATTATCTATTGCATTTAGTTTTTGATATATGGGGTGATTACTGAAAAAGTTTAAAATTCTATTGCTGGATTTTTCCTTTTTTATCCATTTAGTATTTATAGCGTTTTTATTCTTTATTATTACAAAGCTTAGGTATTTTATTTTGCTATTGGACATTTCTTCTTTTGTAAACTTAATTTTTTTATTCATTTTGTTGAATTTATTGTAAATTATATCCATTTAATTTTTATTTTCAGTTATTATTAACAAGTCATCTATGTATTTAACTATTAATAATGGTTGATTTATTATACTATTGTTTAAACTTTTTTTAATTAAGTGGTTCATGGTGATTCCACTTATGTTTACACCTAGCCTAGATCCTATTGCTATCCTGTCTATCTGTCTATAAAAACTATTATCATATTGGAAATAGTTATTATATAAACACATTTTTAATCTGATATACCTTTAATTAGTCAAGAGCAGACAAATTAACATTATACAAAAAGGAGGATAGCTTAAGATTAATAGTAAATAATATAAATGGTTCAACCTATAAATTAAATAAATACTTCAACTATACACTAAACGCACATAATAATAATAGCTATGATATAAAAAATGGTTTTGAATTAAAAAGTAAACTGAACGAATTAGATTATAATCAAAATATAGAAATATGCAGTTTTGATGTAATAAATTTATATACAAACATACCAATTGACTTGAGCCTGAAAATTATAGAAGAAAATTGGAAGAAAATTGAACCAAATACAACAATTAAAAATAAAAAGATGTATTTGAAAGGATTAAAAATGTGTTTATATAATAACTATTTCCAATATGATAATAGTTTTTATAGACAGATAGACAGGATAGCAATGGGATCTAGGCTAGGTGTAAACATAAGTGAAATCACCATAAACCACTTAATTAAAAAAAGTTTAAACAATAGTATAATAAATCAACCATTATTAATAGTTAAATACATAGATGACTTGTTAATAATAACTGAAAATAAAAATGAAATGGATATAATTTACAATAAATTCAACAAAATGAATAAAAAAAATTAATAAATTCATCAATGAAGGAGTTACTTTTATTGATCAATAATAGTATAATAAACAGCATTTAAACTCCTCTTTATTAAAAGTATAAACTAGTGACATGTTTCAGGAAACAAGGTCCCATCATCAGACTGAAAACAGTATTTAACAATTTATTATAATCACACTATATTTTCAACATCTAAACAATACTATTCATATTTCTATCTATCACAATGTATATATTATAAATTACCTTTAAAATGATTTCTTGGTGTTATCACACCGTGTCTGTTTCTCTTTTATATAGTCAATAGAATAATTCATCTACCTTATGTGTACAAGGGTCAATCCTAATTTCTACTGTTTTTTTTAGTACTAAGTTGGCCAATCTTATATTATTAATTCATTAATTATACTAGCATATATGGATCCTATTTTATCTGTGTCTGTTTAGTAGTTTATTGCATTATTTATTGTTTTATTAATGTACATTGCTTCTTTTATTTTTCTATTATGTGTTTTGGTTTCGTGTTGTAAGATTTTATCATTATCAAAATTGAATTTGTGGTTCAGTTTTTGTACGTGTTCTAAAAGGGCTGTTTTATTGCTGTTTGATTTGCTAATTTTTTTAGTGTCATATTTATGCTGATTAACTCTTTTATATAAATTCTGCTTAGTTTCTCCTATATAATGTTTTTTGCAATCCAAGCAGTCAATCTTATATATGACATCTTTTTTATTCATATGTTCTATTTCATTCTTTGTTATTATATTTTTTATTTTATTCATGTTATATAGTGCAACATCTATTTTAAAATTTTCATTTTTCAATTTCTTGACTACTTTTTGAGTTAATTTTGGTATATATTGTAATCTATTATATTTCTTAATGTATATTGCATTGTTTGTATTATTTGTTATTTTTTCATTATTTTTAACCCTTTACCTATTTCTTTTATTTTATTTTCATTATTCATTGAATTATCATAATATTCGGTTATTTTCTTTTGTTCCATTACACTATTGTTTTTATTATTATTTGTGTTTGGTTTCAGTATATTATCATTCTTTATTTCATTTCTTAATATTTGTTTATTATTATTTCCATTAGTTTCATTATTTTTTTCATTATTAATGTTTATATTCCTATGCCACATTTTATTAATTATTTAGTGGGCACCATATTGTCTCCCAAATCCTTAATAATCTCTCTTTTTATTTCGTTAGTGTAAATTCCATCTGTTAATATTATAGCTGTTTTTATATAGTTTTCTATGGTATTAAGTTTTTGGTGGGAGGGGGTGGTGGCTATAAAAATTTAATAATCTATTACTCGATTCTTCCTTCTTTATCCATTTAGTGTTTATTTTATCTTTGTTTTTTACTATTAACATATTTTTAAATATTTTATTTTATTTTCACTCATATTCTCTCTGGTAAATTCTAATTTTTTATTCATTTTATTAAAACTATTAAATATTACATCCATTTCATTATTGTTATTTGTTATAATTAATAGGTCATCTATATATTTTACTATTAATATCGGTTCTTTAATTATTTCTTCTTTAAAACTTTTTACCATTAAATAATTTAATGTTATTCCACTAATATTAACAACTTAACTTGACCCCATTGGGATTCCGTTTATTTGTCTATAATATTCGTTATCATAAATAAAATAATTGTTATTTAGACAAATCTTCAATCCTTCAATATATAATTTTTTATTTTTTATTTTAGTATGTTGTTTAATTTTTTCCCATTTATCTTCTATTATTTTAATTGTTATGTCTAGTGGTATATTAGTGTATAAGTTTTTTACATCAAAGCTATTAATTACTATGTTGTTGTTGTATTTTATTTCATTTAATTTATTTTTTAATTCGATGGCATTTTTAATATCAAAGTTATTGTCTTTATTTACTATATTCAAGGTATCATTAAAATATTTATTTAGATTATATGTAGGGCCATTAATATTATTAACTATTAATCTTAGATTTTCTTCTTTTTTATGTAATTTTATTAATCCATATGCTCGAGGCTTATATATATTGTTTGGTGCCAAATTATTTTTTTATTTTTTATTAATATTGCCATCTTTTTCTAATTTTTCCAAATATTTATTTATTTCATTAGTATAATTTTTAGTTGGGTCCACTCTAAGTTTTCTGTATGTGTTTTTATCATTTAATATATCAAACATTTTTCTCTTATAGTCTTCAACGTATATTATAGCTAATTGCTTAGTTTTGTCAGATTTTATTATTCTTATATTCTTATTGTTTTTCATAAATTTATTTAACTCTTTAATATCTTTCTCTATTATACTGTCTATTACATTGCATGTTTGTCTTCTATTATGTTTGTTTTTATTTTTATTTTTATTCAGAAAATTACTAATGGTAGTGCTAATATTATTTCTTAAAAATGTTTTTATGGTTTTCTGTAATGAGTTCATTACTTATTATTACTTCTAGGTCTGTTATTAGGTTTATTATATCTTTATTAATTTTAATATTATTATTCACATTGAAACAAAAATTGTCACCCAATGAGAGTATGTTTAATATATTTACTGGTATGGTTAGTTCAGTTTTATTTATTACTCTGTTCATTAAATATAAGGTTTTATATTTATTAATTAAGTTATTTTCTATGTCTTTTATGTTATTATTAATGTTCTGCTCTTTTGTATCTATATTATTAGTTATAAAGGATTGTATTCTATTATTGTTTTTATTTTTTAAAACATTTGGTATTTCAATTTTATTTGTTTTGATTTTGAATTTTCTATTAATTTTCTTATTCATATTTTCTTCATCTAATTTTTTCTTTTGTTGTATATGTTTATTAATTATTATGTTTATGGTATTATTAATTTCATTATGTGTTTTTGAACTATTATTACTTATTATGTGATCTATTATATGTTTCCTAGTTTTATATATGATCTAATATGCCAGTCTAATTTCGAGTTTAATAATCTTCTTATAAACATTGGTAAAGAAATTATTATTATTAGTATTAAATAAAAATTCGTTGTTAAATAGATTGTCCAACTTTACTATGTTATATATCATATGTTTAGGACATATGTTATTGATTATACAATTTTTCAAATAATTAATCTTACAATAACAGTTAAAAATTTTAAACAATAGATTCATAATCTTCATTCTGTTAATTCGTTCAAAATTATCCAACTCTCTCAGAATGTATTGTTTGACTTGCCTTATTACTGTTTCCATTTCCATTCCAATAAACTACAAAACAGACACAGATAAAATAGGATCCATATATGCTAGTATAATTAATGAATTAATAATATAAGATTGGCCAACTTAGTACTAAAAACAACAGTAGAAATTAGGATTGACCCTTGTACCCATAAGGTAGATGAATTATTCTATTGACTATGTAAAAGAGAAACAGACACGGTGTGTTAACACCAAGAAATCATTTTAAAGGTAATTTGTAATATATACATTGTGATAGATAGAAATATGAATAGTATTGTTTAGATGTTGAAAATATAGTGTGATTATAATAAATTGTTAAATACTGTTTTCAGTCTGATGATGGGACCTTGTTTCCCGAAACATGTCACTAGTTTATACTTTTAACAAAGAGGAGTTTAAATGCTGTTTATGATACTATTATTAAAAAAATTAAGTTTACAAAAGAAGAAATGTCCAATAACAAAATAAAATACCTAAGTTATGTAGTAATAAAGAATAAAAACGCTATAAATACTAAATGGATAAAAAAGGAAAAATCCAGCAATAGAATTCTAAACTTTTTCAGTAATCACCTCATATATCAAAAACTAAATGCAATAGATAATTATATCAATACGGCAATAAAACAAACAGATCATATACATATACCTAAAATGCAATAAAACAAGAAATTATAAACTAGAATTCGAAGAAATTAGTTTAAATTTATTGTAAGAACTCATTAGTATGATTTGCAAAAAACTTTGTTATTTATAATGAAAAGGTTATCGACAGGTGTAGATTAAAATTTGTTGAGAGAATCTATTTTTAAAACTTTGATAGTCTCCGTTGTCCCGTCGGAAAGACATTTTTACGATTTAGGCGGGAGAGTAGGGCCAGGATGTAGGGGGGGGGGGGTTCCATGTCCCTTATTTTTAAATATATTCACCATAAGTATGCAGTTTTTTTGGCTATATAGTTATATTTATTATTTACTAAAACTTCAGTTTAGGTAGTGAAAATTCTATTTTGAATTCCAAAACAACTGATGCATTCAATTGAAATGCTATTTCAAATTTTTAGTATGTGGCTGTTCTAGTCATTTGGTTCATTTCGAAACGCTACGTGGTGGCAACATTTGCTACGACACAGTGCTTCGAATTATGGTGATGGGCAAAATTCACGAAACCTTAGAATCTTATAGGATATTTTACCTTGAACAAAAACGTTTATGTGAACATGAGTCTGAAAATGAACGAATAAAAAGTTACAGCACAATACTTACAAAAAAGCGTATATTTCAAAGCAAATTGCCGTCAATTGGCTTTAAAATACATTTTTGGTGGAAGTGTTTAGTAATACGAGCATAAATATTGTGTGCTAATGGTGAAGAGAATAAATAACAGTAAAAGTATGAAATGAAAGTTTATTCCATAGTTATATTAATAAGATGTTTAAAAATAAAATATTTTACAATGCAGGAAGAAAACATAAAATATTTATTATCGATTCTGAGATGAGATAATTGTATATATTCGACAAACCCCACCCTACCCCATTAAACGGATTACAAATCATGATGAGACTCAAATCAAGCACTTTTTTAACACTATCTAGCTGTAATTGAACATAGGAAATAACTGGAAAATCTAAAAAAAACCCTGATTTTTCGGACTTACGAGTATGTCCATATTTGATGTACTCTACGACAAAGCCTTAATATGTCCCATTGCCACGCTTACTTGATTTACAGTTTTGTGCTTTCAAAATTTCTATTAAGTTTGCGTCTCTTATAAAACTAGGAATTACTAAAGTAAAGAATTACTAACGATTAGAATATATTTTTTTTTTTTTAATTTCGGTTAAAGAAAACTTAAAACGATCTGTGGAACCTCAAGAAGACATTATATCAGAATAAATTTTCCCACAATTTTTTAGCCGATGTCGCCACTTTTTCCGTGTCAGGGTTTCTCAGGTTATCAAACTTTTTTTTCACTCCACTCCAATGTATATTCTTGGGAAAAATTTGGATGTAATTGGGTTCTTTAGTTTTACTAGGAATAGTTTTGTAAGAAATTTCCATTTTATCTATGGAACTGGAGTACTGTTTCAGGAATCATGAAAATAGGTGGACTTTGATTGATGTTCAGAGTTTTAGATTTATTAATTACAACTGAGAATAACGCAATTGTTGAGATTGCAATAAATCTATTGATTTATCCTCTACCAGTAATAGTTAATTTTAACGAGTTCACCAAAACACAGCTTTTTAAGGTCCAAAAATAACACTATTGACAAAATAAGCCTTTATATCATAATCAAACCAATTCAAAACATCAAAATTAAAATTAATCAACAAAACCAAACAAACGGTGTACAGTTTACAAACAACAATATGAAAACACCGCCATTGAACAAACATCTGTCTCAAAAATCAACGCCAACTCGATTTTTAAGACAATAGTAATACACCTCCACCGATTTTTGTTCGTAACATCAAGAATTTTCCACATATGTGTAATCAGTTAAACAAGCCGGCTTGGGAAAGTACACATGTGTAAGCCGAACAAATGATACTAAAATCATGCCAAATTCTTCAGACACATACCGTCTAATTGTAAAATACTTGACTGACACCAAAGCTGATTTTCATACCTAGCAGCTCACGGAAGAAAGGTCGGTTAGGGTGGTCCTGAGAAACCTTCATCGCACAGTACCAATAGAAACTATCAAAGCAGAATTAATATCCCTGGGCTTCAAAGATAGGCAGGTTATAAATGTTCAAAAAGACAACACAGGAGAGCCGGGAGGAAGCGGTAAAACCCCAATTCTTCATCGATCTAGAACCCCCCCCCCCCCCTGGAGTTGAAACAAATTATGATATTACTTATCTTTATTATACTAAAGTGATAATAGAGAAACCCTATACAAAGAAATTGTACAGTGCCATAACTGTTAGGAATATGGACATACAAAACGCTATTGTCACCACATGCCGAGATGTGCTATACCACATCACATGTAATGCACTATACCAGCAGGAGCATCCTGCTAATTACAAAGGATGCCAAACCTAAAAAAACCTCCGTAACAGATTCCGGAGGACGCAGCCTCGGAACGGAGATGCTCATCAGACCAGAGGTAGACAGCCTTTTAAAATTGCCACCTATCCTGTATCATTTGCAGAAATGCTGGGAGGAAGAAGATGCCAGAAAGAAAATGGGGCCACGCCGCTTCCTCCTCAGCAGCCTCTATTTCCTGACCCTCAACCACAGCACCCACACACCCTTCATCAGATCCCCCATATCCCTCCTCCCCCAACTCTTATCACTCCTTACAAATGTTATCCCTCTTCTAATCCCTCTTCAAAAAAATCCTTAAACGTCTCCCTCAAAACCCTTATCTATTCTCCTTTGGAATGCGAATGGTATTCGTAAACACACTAGCGAACTAACATCCTTACTGCAGGACAAAGAACAGAAACCCGACTGACTAGTAAACAATGTTTAAATATATCACAATACCTAACGTACCGAACAGACCACCCTGATTGTAGAGCAAATGCCGGAACTGCTGTAATCATTCACCATTCCCTCTCTCACCTCGTATTTCCTTTGCCAGGATCCGAAATGAATCCCTACGATCCACAGCAGTTTTTATCAAAACATCCCAGGTCAACTCATTTTTTAACTCCTTAGGTCATCGCTTTCTTCTAGGTGCTGTTTTCAATGCTAAGCACCAGCAATAGGGTTCAAGAACCACCAACTTCCGTGGGCAAGAATTGCAGTCTGCACTTAGTTCCCAAAGATCCTTTGTTTCTCCAGGTACTCCTACATATTGGCCGACGGATCCTAACCGAAACCCTGACCTGCTTGACTTCTTTATACATGCAGGCATAGGACCTCTCCATTACTCCATAGAACGCCTGGATGAACTTTCCTCGGATCACAGTCCTTTAATTTTAAACCTTTCCGTCACCCCGATTCATAAACCTCCTCCCCCATCATTTATAAGAGGGCCTGTAGACTGGAACCTCTACCGTCAATCTATATCCGACTCTATAGACCGCAGAGTATCCCTAAAAACTCCCCAAGACCTTAACAATGCAACCAATTCCTTCACAAATATAATCTAACAAGCTGCCTGGGCTGCATCCTCATCCCGTTCTCCTCCCAAAGGTTGAAAGAAAAATCCTTTATCCCAAGATCTACTGGACCTTATCCAATCGAAACGCCATGCCAGAGCCGTTTGGCAGAGAATCAGGTATCCAGATGATCGGAAATTCTACAATTACCTAACCAAACTCCCAAATAAAAACATGGCTACCTTCAAATCAGAATCCTACAATTCCTATCTTTCTTCACTCTCTGCCTCTGACAATTCCCTCTGGACTACCACTTAAAAACTCCTTAAATATCAACCCAACTCCTATCCCCTCCGACGTGAAGATGGTTCATGGGCGACTTCTGACGAGAACAGATCCGAAGAATTTGCCCAGCACCTTTCCAGTATATTTGTCCCTCATCCTGAATCTAATCCCACCCACATAACAATGGTTCATGAATTTCTTGATTCACCGATTCCCCTCTACTTACCTCCTAAAGCAATTATCCCCTCTGAGGTCAAATTCCTTCTAAAAAAAAATTGAAACCCCGTAAATCGCCTGGATATGATCTCCTTAGCTCGCAGATCCTCAGGCAACTACCTCATAAAGCAATCATATTCCTTACCTACCTATAAAATTGCATTCTCCGAATAACCTATTTCCCATTACAATGGAAACATTCCATCATTATACTTTTCCAGAAACCGGGCAAACCTTCCAACAATCCATCATTATACAGACCGATCAGCGTTCTTCCAATCCTTTTAAAAATTTATGAAAAACTCCTTCTCAAGCGCATTCTACCCATCCTTGAATCCCAAAATATTCCTTCACACCAGGATGGATTCCGTTCTAAGCATTCCACTGTCCAACAAGGCCTTAGGGTTGTAGACCATATATCCTCTGCACTTGAAAGCAAAGAATACTGCTCCGGGGCATTTCTGGACATAGCGCAAGCTTTTGACCGGGTATGGCCTGCCGGTTTGCTTTTCAAACTCAAAACTTTTTTACCTCAATCACTATTTCTTGTCCTTCGATCCTAACTCACTAACCGTTCCTTTCGAGTTCGCTGCGGAATGGAATACTCTCACAGTTGAGACAGGTGTTCCACAAGGTAGCGTTCTTGGTCCAGTCCTATATTATATATCCTCTACGCTGAAGATATTTCTACTACTGCTGATACTTTCCTAGCAACATTTGCCGATGACACTGCTATCCTTTCATCCCATCCAGATTCCTTAATAGCTTCCTATAATCTCCAAACCCACTTATCACTCATTGAAGACTGGTGTAACAGCTGGAGGATCAAGTTAATGAATCGAAATGTACCCACGTAACTTTCACCCTCCGCCGCACATCCTGCCATCCTGTTTATATCAATAATATTCCACTACATAGCTGACAGAGTACGCTCACACGCTTGGAACGCTCACACTAGACTTAAAAGGCAAGAACGTAACAGACGCTTCAGCCCATTGTACAGACTACTAAATAGGAAATCCCAGCTCTCCACTGAAAACAAACTCCTCATATACAAAACAATCATTAATCCTTTGGACTCAGACTGTGGGGGATAGCAAAACAATTGAATATAAAACGCATTCAGTCCTTCCAATTCAAATTCCTTTGTACTATTGTAAATGTTCCATATTATGTCTCTAACAAAACCCTTTATAATGATCTCACTATACATTTTGTTGATACCTCTTAAATTCTCCAAATTCCATCGCTTTCCTTTCCTTCCATCCTAACCCTCTGGCTCAATCATTATCCAGTTCCACACATCCTGATAACCTCCCTCGCAGACTAAAATGGCAGTGGCCCCGAGATACTTTGTAATATTTTTGTTATTTTGGAGTTCTGGCTATGGCCAGCTCCTCCACTCATGCCTTGAGTGAATGTACTAGAGCGCTCTTTCTCAGCCTCCACTGGGTTTTTTACACCAGTGACGCATCTGAGAGAGAAGAGCTGGGACCTCTCTATGCCTGGCATGTCCCTCCATAATTGGAAGGAGGGGTCTGGCTGGATGTCCCTAGGATGAGTGTGTATTGTAAATAAAGTACGATTGTGTTTTTAACTAAAGTTAATTTTGTTTTATTTTTTATTATAACTATTTATTCAATTTTTTATTTTAGTATTATATTTTAGTATTTAGGATTATCTGTCACTAAGTTAAGTACGAGTGGCAATTTTTTGACGAAAGTGGCATTTTTTGTAAGAATGGCTCATGTATATTGATATGGTTATATTAGTAGTTATAAAAATATTTCATTTTCAAATCATTTTTTTAAGTTTAAGTTAAAAGTAGTTTTTATTATTGTTTTATTTTTATTTACTTTATTCTCACAAACTGCTGTTATTTATTTTTTTATTATTTCTATTTATTTACGCACATATCTATATTTGATAGTCACAGAAGAACACAGCGTTTAACTTTGTTTACTTTTCATAGGTATTTATTTTTATATATTATTATAACCTTATTGGTTGTTAAAAGAGTACTACTAGTAAATTTATACTTGATATTTTTCTATGTTTAAGTTGAAAAAAGGTTTCAATATTATTTATTTATTTATTTATTCTATATGTATACAGGGTGTCCCGAATTTAAATAGCAAAACTTCAGGAACTTTGTTTTTGCTTAGTTTTAGAGAAAATCGCAAAAAAAAGAAACAAAACAAAAATGTTACAGGTAGCGATTATCACCTTTCAAAGTTCGTCAGTCTAGGCAGTGAGATAGGTAAAAACTTAATGTTATCCTTTACATTCTTTTATTTGTTTACATTTTGGCTTCCTTCTAGCCACAATGCCGCATACATATTCTAATGTTGAATACGCTGATATGATTTTTGTGTATGGTTTCTGTAACGGTAATGCTTTAGAAGCGGTGCGGGAGTATGCGCGCCGATTTCCAAATGGAAGAGTGCCTCCCAATCGACGAGTCTTTTCGTTAACTTTTAATAGACTACGTGAGACTGCGTCATTCTTAATACGTAATGAAGGCGACCAATTTCAGACAGCAATAAGAGCAGATTATCGGAGAAGAAATTGTGTCCAACGCCACTTCGATAACTGCTGAGACTAGCATCCAAAGAGCATCTGCTGCATTAGCAATATCGCGCCAAGCAATATGGCAAACTTTGAAAGGTGATAATCGCTACCCATACCATCTTCAAAAAGTTCAGAATTTATTACCTCAAGATTATGTCAAGAGATTGAATTTTAGTAACTGGTTTCTTGACAAAATTCGCGATGATAATTTATTTCCATTAAAAATTATATGCACCGATGAAGCTACGTTTACAAGACGAGGGATTGTTAATCAAAGAAATTATCATGTATGGGCTCTTGAAAATACCAGAGCTATTAGAGGGAATAGGTTCCAGCATGAATTTGCTAGTAACGTTTGGCTTGGAATTTGGAACGGATTACTGGTGGGGCCATATTTTTTACCTGGAAGATTGAATGGTATCACATTTACACATTTTTTGGAGAACGACGTTTATAATTATTTAGATAACATTCCCTTACAGCAGCGGATTGAAATGTGGTTCCAACTCGATGGATGTCCAGCTCATTATAGCAGAGTTGCTCGAGCTTGGCTGGATAAAAATTATCCACAACGATGGATTGGACGTGGAGGAGTAGTACCTTGGCCACCCAGATCACCTGATATGACACCCATGGATTTCTTCGTATGGGAAACCCTGAAGCAGAAAGTTTATTCGGTGTCAATCAACTCAAGAGAGCAATTAGGAGACCGAATCATAGATGCAGTGCACCAAATATCATCAGAACAATGTTTAGCTGCAATTTATCAAGTGAGTGCTAGATGTAATGCTTGCATTGGTGCAAGAGGACAACATTTTGAGCAATATTTACGTTAAAAAGATCATAACATAAATATAAATGTAAATAAATAAGTATAAAAATGAAAACTTGTTTTGTTTTTTTTTTTTTTTTTTTGCGATTTTCTCTAAAACTAAGCAAAAACGAGCAAATCTCTAAAGGACTTTTTGTCTTAGTTTTTCGGTCCCCTATAAGTTCCTGAAGTTTTGTCATTTAAATTCGGGACACCCTGTATAATGGCTTATAACAGGGAGAATAGACAATGTGAAAATAATCACAGATTAAGAGGTAAATGACTGACATATTACTATGTAATTGTAAAGCTGTTAGTATAATGTTATAATTAATGTGTTTTTAAAAAAAATTAGAAGCCTGATGATGGAGCATTGTCTCCGAAACATGTATATACGAAATGTTAAATAAATAGCAGTTATGGCAAATAAATACTTAAGGATTCTGTCTTTTATATATTTATAATTCGTTATTTTCACTTCTCTGACAGAAATTTTATCAGGAATTAACTTTACTAGTGGTTTAGTATTACATTAATTCTTGATTTGGTGACGGTCGGCTTAAGAGGAGGCGACCCCTACGCGCGCCCAGAATACCTTTTATCGATTCTTAGCTTCTTCCGATTTATTTCGGTGTTTTAGTCGCTACTTTTCGAGGGGAAAGGTTATTTTCATTTATTTACGGGGAAACTTTAAATCCCCGTTCAAAGTAATATTAACTTCTGTTTACCTTATGATATCAAACTGAGAAATAAGAAAGTAATGAAGTGGAAATAAGAAAATGTCAAAATGTAAGACACTAAATCAATTTCGAATTAATTTTATATTAAATCAGAATTAATATAATGCTAAACCACCATATAATAAGACGGAATCCTTGCTGAAAGTTATGATGTTAATTTCTGCTATATTTTCTCAAGGGAAGTGGAAATTAGAAAATATAGAAGACTATGATATACTTTCTCACATTTATTTTTAGATCGATATGTTTTATTGAAATAATTATACAATCTGTCTCTCTTTAGGGCAATAAGTATTATTATTATGGATGACAAAGAATGCATTCACAAAATATGCATACTGAAATTTTATCACTTACATAGAGACAACAAATAATAATATATAAAACACCAAATCCATGTACAAATTATTGTTTTAAGTTTTGTAACACTTTTACACATTAGATAAGAGGAAATAAGAAAACATGAATTGATAAAACACTTAATCCTTTATGAAACTCATTTTGTTAACTTCTGTTTCACTTATTTACATTATACAATCTGTTACACTTTAGGACAATAAGTATTATGGATGACAAAGAATCCATTGACAAAATATGCATACTGAAATTTTATCACTTCAAATGATACAACAAATAAAAATATATAAAACACCAAAACCATGTACAAATTAATGTTCTTAAGTTTTGTAACACTTTTACAAATGAGATAAGAGGGAATAAGAAAACATTAATTGGTACATAATTGTATACACTTAATATGTGATATAATTGATAACACTTAATCCTTTATGAAACTCATTTTGTTAACTTCTGTTTCACTTATTTACATTTAAGAAGAATAAATATCAATATAACAAACTAAACAACACAATCCAAGTTGAAACTGTAGAAGTGATTGTTTACATGTGAGGTTATAGGAAAGAGCTATCGATAAATGTAAACTCGAAGTGAAGCGTAAGCATCGAACTGGTGGGTGTAGCGCGGGTCAAGCCAATTTGGTGCCTCCTCTTAAGCCGACCGTTACCCTTGATTTAATTAATATTAATTCAAAATTGATTGAAGGTATTCTGGGCGCGCGTAGGGGTTGGTGTCAGCCGTCCGAACCATGGCATCCGATGATAACAGCTTACAGGGAAGTGATTAAATCATAATTTTGGTTCAACCAAAATGTTACAAAAACAATGTTATAAAATGTTGCAACTGATCCCATGGAATATTTTAAAACTACTTGAAGGAAATCTAATAATACTCCATAATAATATAAGAACTAAACCTCAAAATATAAAAAGTTTATATTGAATTCCATCATTCAGAAATTTGTAAGGGTTTTTCGTGTCTATATAAAATTATTTAAAAAAAAAAAAAAAAAAAGAGGTAGAGTTTTTATGTTATATGTTCTGAAATATATTGTTGTTTAAGGGAAAAAAAATAGATTAACAAAATTATAATTTATTAAAAATCACATTATATTCAACAATAAGTTATTAAATACATATATACATATTTTTAGTAGTTAAATTAGTCCATTCTCATGTTAGAAAAAATATTGGCTGCTAATTACGTTTTTATTTAAAAAAAAAAAAAATAGATTTCACTTGCAAAGATATAATTTGAAATCAGTTAGTAACATTAAAAAGAGAGATGAGTATATGAATTTTTAATAAATGTACTTCATGCCACTCTCATCGAATTCATAGTTTTCCATTATTTTTATATGAGTAATGTTCTATTTTATTTTATCTATGAAGCAGTTAACAGAGACTGCTATGACCTACTTTCTGCTCCGTAAATGTACAGTAGATCTCTGGATCGTTGAGGTAGCAGATCTGCCTACTGTATCATCAATACTTGGCCCTAAGATAAAAAATCACAAGTTAAAAAAAAAAATACAAAATTATATTACTATTCAGCTCTATCAGTAATAATATATATATTTAACATGTATCATACAAATTTCCTTAACCTACATTAAAAAATTAATTTAATTAATTTATCGTAAAGTAAAGATTTTGAATGCAAAAAGGGGAAAACATTGTTTTTTTTAAACAACATGGATCTGATCATACAGTATTAGTTGATTTAACCCTAGATTCACAGAAATATATTGACTAATTTATTTTACTCAAGCCCATCAAATTAACATATACATTATGATACATTAAATCTATGTTTTGAAAAAATTACTTAAAGAAAAATATAATTAAAAAAAAAAAATTGAAGTTGAAATAGGAATAAACAATTTAGAAACTGAATCCTATAATTTAGAATCATAATAGAAACATCTGTGCTCAGAATTTTCAACCCACCAAATTTTCATCCCTCGAACCAATGAGATTGCATGATAAAACAAAAAAAAATATTGTGAAAAATGTATCGGTTTAAAAAAAATTCAGTTTTGTTTTTGACATGTTTTGCTCAAAACCAAGTGGGCTTCAATTAGTAGTTTTTCACGTGTAATTTGATGAGGCATCTAGAAATTAGTTAGGCCTTTGTATTTAGCCAGTACGTGATAATTTATTTTCCAAATAGGATAAGACCCGATAATAAGACACGCTTATTTTTTTCGTTATTCAGAGTTTTTTTAGTAAAACCTTACTTTTCTACTAGTTTTCTAATAGCACTCGAAAAAATTTTGAACCGTTATTTTGCACATTAATTAAACTAATTATTCTGAGAATCATCAGCAATGATCGTCCAAGATTAGTACCCACCAACATAAAAAAGTTAAAAAGTAATTTTTTTTTAAATTTCAGTAATTCTAATTACCTGCTATTTTCTAAAGATTAGGTGCTTATAAAAAATATTAAATCACATCTAACATCGTAGTTCATAAATGGAAGTTTTTGGAAACAACATTCGTTACTTTGCTTTTTGAAATTACTACTTATTAAAAAATATATTAGAAGTGTTTTTTTATATCCACTCCTCTCTTATTAATATTGGTTTTTTACCGAGAACTTTTGGTAGAAATATGTATACATCAATTGTCGGTAGGTTAACCATCTTCAAAGATTAACGAGCTGTTGTACTAAGGAAGTAGGTCCCCCTTCAAAAAATAAAGTATGTTTTTGTTTACATACCTCTAGAAAATATTTAACTTTGAATTTAAAAAGACACAAAGAGGAACAATATCTATAATATGAATAATTAATTATAAGGTCAATAATTCATCATTTCACTTTTGTTGCTAATTGCTTCAAAATTAACAAAGAGAAAATATGGCCGTCTATCAGTATCACATAAGGAAATTAATGGCCAGTAATAGTCATAATTATCCTTGGAAATAAGCCACCCTAAGCTGCATAGGTTGTTTGGAATACGGTAGGATCTCCACTCTCCTGACTACTGGGAGTTGTCAAACATGGGTTAGCGAGCTCTGTCAGTGGACGCAGCTAATCAAAGCATATTCTGTTTTTATACACCTCTAAGAAGTGTTTGATCTTGACGTTGAAGAAACACAAAGAGGCACAAACTTTGTATTACGTATGATGATCGGAAAATCAAAAAGTCAAAATTTGGCTTAGTTAATTTTCAAAATCATCTCGGTTTTTACTCAACCAAGTTCAAAACAATATACAACAATATGTTAATACTGAAATTAAAATTATAATGATTTTTAATGAAAAATCACGAAAAATAAATTTTCTGTTTTTCGCCATATTTTATTCTGAAGGCTCCCCATCATTAAGTAACCAACAACACTTTCTCAAACTCAAGCTACATTAGCTTTAATCAAGAGTAAACACATATTTGTCACTAATTTAACGAAAGAAAAAACTTTGAAGAAATGTTTTGAAACAGTTTTTTGCTCATTTGGCCCACTGTGCGCCGCATTATTTTATTTCAATCATTATTTTATCTCAATCTGGACCACTTCGCACCATCTTCTTACCTCTTAGGAATATAAAAATGAGGAAATGTTTCAGAAATACGTAGTGAAAATGCTGTGTTTAAAACAAAAAGGTAATGAAAATTGACATAAAAATGCCCGAAATCGTATCTAGTGATTATGATTGTTCCTGTAACTTTTTTAATTTTATTTCTAGTTTCTACTAGAAGAAATTTTATTTTATTTTATTTTATTTCTAATTTCTACTTTCTAGTTCGTACTAGTCTATTCAAACTAAAAAAATAAATTAGTAGTGATGGTTTTATCATTAGAAAGAATTAGGATCTTATAAAACAATGACATTTGGAGTAACTTTCAGGGTGTTTCGATTACATTATTGCGTGTTGAAGAAAACGTCCAAATTTGTCCAAAAAATGGACTTAATATACTTTAACCTTAGGTATTTAATGAGATAAATACGTTCCATTATTTTCCGAATATGGCCGAATCAACCCGTGGTTAGGCATAGTTTATATATTTCTAATGTTGTAATTCGACCTAAATAAACCATCAATCTTTATTTTTATTTATACCTTTTCGAGTTATGAAAAACAAAAAAATATTTGTAATTTTTAGTTTAGAATTGTATTTTGTTAATTTCAAAATGTTTAGTCTTACAATTAGTTATTTTAATTTCTTAAGTTTTTCCACATTGCAGTAATGGTAATAGGCGCCCTGCAATAGGTGCATATATTTTTTAACGTTCTCATGCATATTATTCTCGATATAACGCATATTTAAATAAATATTTATACGAACGATTTTTATAATAATACATAAAATATTTTTAGAATAATACTAAAATAATTTAACTTTATTTTAAAATAATTGAGTTAAGATAAAATTTAAGCAATAATTATCAAATGAATTTATACACTAATTGATGAATAGCATAAAGATTGGAGAAAAAAAAATTGAATAAAAAAATATATAAATGAATAAAAAAGAGAAGAAAAAGAAATTATTAAAAGTAGGTAAAATTATATAGACTGTTTATTCGTTGCGCTCCATGTTATCAATGTGATCCACAAATAATCTTAGATATTGTATAGTCGTTTGTAGTTAGCAAATGACAACATGACTATTGTTGTAAAACATATTCGCAGCAACTTACCTATCAGTCTGTATTCAGATACATGTTTGATAGCTTGGAGCGATAGTAAAATTTTTGTTGTTGAAATCATCGCTGTAAGTCGGCGTTGATTAATTATAACTGGTTAGTTACATAAATTTAGTAAATAGTAAATTTTCGCATATTATAAATATTAATCTGCAAGCATCTTCCTAATGTACCACAACAATTCCGGCACAAAATTTGCGAACACTTACATAATTTTTCCCACCCAGGTCGGACGTCAACCTTAAAACTCATTAAAGAGCGCTATTTCTGGCCACACATATCTAAGTACACTACAGTTTTCGTCAAGCAATGTATTGAGTGCCAAAACGTGACTTGAACGTTAGTAAACGAGGTAGAAGTTACTAAGAGGATACTTTAAATACACTGATGATGAGCCGAATGATTTGAAATCGTTTTGTGGCAATTAAAAGATATTTCTTTATTTATTAGGAATACACTTGAAAAAAGAATTCATCCCGAAACATTGGACGGAAATATCATTACAAAGAAAAAATATCAAAACTAATCTACAAAAATTAATCTACCAGTCAGATAATGTTACCTGATTCAATCATAAAATATATTAGCTGTAGGAAAAGGGGCTCTGTTGTGGTAACAATAAAAATAAAAAATAATAACAGATACAATTTCTTAAAAAAAGAAAACCTATACACATTGTATATAAATTTTTATATTTGTGTAAATTTATGTGGTCTAATATTTATCAGATGCATATTGGAGAATATACATTTACACAATACGTAAAGGTTTCTTTTATACTTTTTTTTCAATAGGAGAGAAGAGCGATAAAAAGACATAGCTGTCCTACAATAATCACCATATCGCCTGACAAGAAAAAATGGAAGACAATGTTGGCAAATGCTAGAAATGACGTAACAAAATTGTTTGCGTTATTTTAACTTGCCATTCACACGGCATACTACCAACACACACATTGAAGGTACAACAACTACTACTGTATGTAACACAAGCAGCATAGAGGGCAGCAGCACATGCCACAACCATACTTTCCGACACTCCCCTTCAATTTCAAGTTATTTTCTATCATCAAAAGTTGATATTGCCTCAATACAAATACAAATACAAATTATTACAAGTATACATTAAAAATTAATTAACAATCTATAATATAAACTAGAAGATCTCTTAATTTACATAACCCTAAACTTGTAGTTTATTAGCTAGTTGCTCATTACTAGAAACATTATTATTATTATACTATTAATTTTCCATAAGACATCATCCAAGTCGGTGCCAAATTTCCAATAGGCATTACCCAAAGGTTACAATTTTTTTCTTAACTTCCCCCGCAGATAATTACGAGCATCAACAAAAGTCTGGTAATTTCCATTAGTGAAATAATTCCTTTTTATTATTTCGTCTACTTGTAACTTTCTTGTAATTTTCTTCCCTCTTTTGAACATTTTCCCTAGTTCGAATTTCACTCTACACTAATAACCTGGGTAATTAAATGGGCAATGATCAGTCTAATTAAATGGGCAACTGTCAGTTTTTTTGACACAGGGGAAAAAGAAAACACACTGCTAATACACTCATTGAAGGTACAACAACTACTGTCATTCAACCCAAGCACAACATAGGTGGCAGCAGCACATGCCACAACCATACTTTCTGACAAAATGTGGTTAAAGTTTGTAAAATATTTAAACCAAATGGAAATATTATAGCATTTATGGTTAAAAACGTATTTTCCACGAAAATTCTTTGATTTATCGTATATCTGCAACGGATTGGAATAGAAAGGTGAGGTCTGACGCATTTTTCTACATTTTTGATCTAGTTTCACCAAAAGTTTTATTTTTTTTTACACTAAGAGCTACTCACCCTGTATATGTATGTATGTATGTATGTATATATATATATATATATATATATATATATATATATATATATATATATATATATATATATATATATATACAGGGTGAGTATCTCTTAGTATCAAAAAAAAAAAAATTGGGTTAAACTAGATCAAAAATGTAGCTAAATGCCGCAAATCTCACCTTTCTATTCCAATCCGTTGCAGATATACGATAAATCGAAGACTTTTTTGAGGAAATCACGTTTTTTCCCATAAAAACTGTAATATCTCCATTTTGTCTAAATATTTTTCAAATTTTGGCCACATTTTCAGATTTAGCATTAAATTCCCTATAAGAACAGAGTACACGTAACCTTGAATTTTACAAACTTGGTATCTAAAGAACAGCTTGATCTTCACCTTATTTGGGGAAGTCACAATGTCTTATTTACTTCAACGCTCACCGTTTTTTCGTAAAAACTATCCACAAAAACGTCAAATCTCACAAAAACTTGCAAATTTAATCAGCTTTCGAATGATATGTTAAACGTAATGATTTTGTTTCAATTTCATGGAGATATTTAATTTTGAAACCGAAAAAACATGGTGTTCTCATTTTGTATACAAATCAGTTACTTGGGTAAATAAAACATTATGACAATCCCTTAATGGAAATGTGCATTTTAAACATAATAAACTCTTCATTGGAATAAAAAGCAAAGGAAAAAATGATTGTTTAATAGAAAATAAAGGAAAACTGTCAATAAAGCGACACTACATCAGAGGATCTCATGTTAATACATTTATTTATTTTTATTATATTTGATTTATGGCTAGGTGAGTCTCATTTTTACAGGGGAAGGCATTTCGACCATTCATAATAACGATATACATGGATTGGTAGAAATGCCATCCCCTGTAAGAAAACAGACTCATCTGCCCATACTTCAAAAAGTAGTATTCTTAGACACAACCTGCATTCAGTAGCTAACGGCAAACTAAGGTCTATGTTCATTATCACTGGGTTTTAAACATTACATTGAAAATCTAATAAAATAAATCCTAAATAATAATAATAAATAAATAAATGTAATAACATGAGATCCTCTGATGTAGTGTCGCTTTATTGACAGTTTTCCTTTATTTTCTATTAAACAATCATTTTTTCCTTTGCTTTTTATTCCAATGAAGAGTTTATTATGTTTAAAATGCACATTTCCATTAAGGGATTGTCATAATGTTTTATTTACCCAAGTAACTGATTTGTATACAAAATGAGAACACCATGTTTTTTTCGGTTTCAAAATTAAATATCTCCATGAAATTGAAACAAAATCATTACGTTTAACATATCATTCGAAAGCTGATTAAATTTGCAAGTTTTTGTGAGATTTGACGTTTTGTGGATAGTTTTTACGAAAAACGGTGAGCGTTGAAGTAAATAAGACATTGTGACTTCCCCAAATAAGGTGAAGATCAAGCTGTTCTTTAGATACCAAGTTTGTAAAATTCAAGGTTACGTGTACTCTGTTCTTATAGGGAATTTAATGCTAAATCTGAAAATGTGGCCAAAATTTGAAAAATATTTAGACAAAATGGAGATATTACAGTTTTTATGGGAAAAAACGTGATTTCCTCAAAAAAGTCTTCGATTTATCGTATATATGCAACGGATTGGAATAGAAAGGTGAGATTTGCGGCATTTAGCTACATTTTTGATCTAGTTTAACCCAATTTTTTTTTTTACACTAAGAGATACTCACCCTGTATATATATAAAGTTGCTTCATTATCTTAGTTGTGTCGTATAGTTATTGTTATTTTATTTACATACTTTTATATTTATTTATGATAGTTATGTTCTGTATAGTTATCTATAACTATATGGTCAGTGGCTCAAAACTGTTGTCAGTGTACAGAACTCTAGTACTCAGAGAAGTCAAGATCATAGATAAAAATTCTTATGCTGAATCTGAACCAATGTAATTGACATCAATTACCATAAAGACCATGTCTGTCAGACTGATTAAGAAGCAAACATAGATATTTAAACAAACAGTACAGGAGCCTTGACTGAAATTGATGAGTATTTGGATATTATAGTTACATCACTTCCATTGAGAAGGTATGCTATTTGGCCATCAGGTGACCATAGCAATAGGAGTTGGAAATGGTATCACTAACCGTATTTGGGCTAAGGTCAATGATTTATAAGTATTTTGGTGCAACACCGTCCTAGCATCATGAAAAGTGGGAGGATTCGGATCATTACATATACAGTATTGTGAAAAATAGATGCAACAGTTTAAAAACCTGAATTTACTTTTAAATGTTTATGTAGCCATGGGCTCGCAATGTCCTATCGATGATAGTTAAGGGACTGACACTTCTACTAGAATTACAACCCCATATTCTATACATAATACATATTTTCTTTCTTCCTTCTCCTCTCTCCTCTCTTTTTGACGTTTCGACCCCATATTTAATGGGGTCCTATTTGTTCATACAATATTATTATTTATCCATATACATATTTTTTTCTTTCTTCCTTCTCCTCTCTCCTCTCTTTTTGACGTTTCGACCCCATATTTAATGGGGTCCTATTTGTTCCTACAATATTATATTTATCCATATACATATTTTCTTTCTTCCTTCTCCTCTCTCCTCTCTTTTTGACGTTTCGACCCCATATTTAATAGGGTCCTATTTGTTCATACAATATTATTATTTATCCATATACATATTTTCTTTCTTCCTTCTCCTCTCTCCTCTCTTTTTGACGTTTCGACCCCATATTTAATGGGGTCCTATTTGTTCATACAATATTATTATTTATCCATATACATATTTTCTTTCTTCCTTCTCCTCTCTCTCTCTCTTTTTGACGTTTCGACCCCATATTTAATGGGGTCCTATTTGTTCATACAATATTATTATTTATCCATATACATATTTTCTTCTTTTCTTCCTTCTCCTCTCTCCTCTCTTTTTGACGTTTCGACCCCATATTTAATGGGGTCCTATTTGTTCATACAATATTATTATTTATCCATATACATATTTTCTTTCATCTTCTCTTCTCTCTCTCTCCTCCCTTTTTGACGTTTCGACCCCATATTTAATGGGGTCCTATTTGTTCCTACAATATTATTATTTATCCATATACATATTTTTTTCTTCCTTTCCTCTCTCCTCTCTTTTTGACGTTTCGACCCCATATTTAATGGGGTCCTATTTGTTCATACAATATTATTATTTATCCATATACATATTTTCTTTCTTCCTTCTCCTCTCTCCTCTCTTTTTGACGTTTCGACCCCATATTTAATGGGGTCCTATTTGTTCCTACAATATTATTATTTATCCATATACATATTTTCTTTCTTCCTTCTCCTCTCTCCTCTCTTTTTGACGTTTCGACCCCATATTTAATGGGGTCCTATTTGTTCATACAATATTATTATTTATCCATATACATATTTTCTTTCTTTCTTCCTTCTCCTCTCTCCTCTCTTTTTGACGTTTCGACCACATATTTAATGGGGTCCTATTTGTTCATACAATATTATTATTTATCCATATACATATTTTCTTTCTTTCTTTTTCTCTCTCCTCTCTTTTTACGTTTCGACCCCATATTTAATGGGGTCCTATTTGTTCATACAATATTATTATTTATCCATATACATATTTTCTTTCTTCCTTCTCCTCTCTCCTCTCTTTTTGACGTTTCGACCCCATATTTAATGGGGTCCTATTTGTTCCTACAATATTATTATTTATCCATATACATATTTTCTTTCTTCCTTCTCTCTCTCCTCTCTTTTTGACGTTTCGACCCCATATTTAATGGGGTCCTATTTGTTCATACAATATTATTATTTATCCATATACATATTTTCTTTCTTCCTTCTCCTCTCTCCTCTCTTTTTGACGTTTCGACCCCATATTTAATGGGGTCCTATTTGTTCATACAATATTATTATTTATCCATATACATATTTTCTTTCTTTCCTTCTCCTCTCTCCTCTCTTTTTGACGTTTCGACCCCATATTTAATGGGGTCCTATTTGTTCATACAATATTATTATTTATCCATATACATATTTTCTTTCTTCCTTCTCCTCTCTCCTCTCTTTTTGACGTTTCGACCCCATATTTAATGGGGTCCTATTTGTTCATACAATATTATTATTTATCCATATACATATTTTCTTTCTTCCTTCTCCTCTCTCCTCTCTTTTTGACGTTTCGACCCCATATTTAATGGGGTCCTATTTGTTCATACAATATTATTATTTATCCATATACATATTTTCTTTCTTCCTTCTCCTCTCTCCTCTCTTTTTGACGTTTCGACCCCATATTTAATGGGGTCCTATTTGTTCATACAATATTATTATTTATCCATATACATATTTTCTTTCTTCCTTCTCCTCTCTCCTCTCTTTTTGACGTTTCGACCCCATATTTAATGGGGTCCTATTTGTTCATACAATATTATTATTTATCCATATACATATTTTCTTTCTTCCTTCTCCTCTCTCCTCTCTTTTTGACGTTTCGACCCCATATTTAATGGGGTCCTATTTGTTCATACAATATTATTATTTATCCATATATACATATTTTTTCTTTCTTCCTTCTCCTCTCTCCTCTCTTTTTGACGTTTCGACCCCATATTTAATGGGGTCCTATTTGTTCATACAATATTATTATTTATCCATATACATATTTTCTTTCTTCCTTCTCCTCTCTCCTCTCTTTTTGACGTTTCGACCCCATATTTAATGGGGTCCTATTTGTTCATACAATATTATTATTTATCCATATACATATTTTCTTTCTTCCTTCTCCTCTCTCCTCTCTTTTTGACGTTTCGACCCCATATTTAATGGGGTCCTATTTGTTCATACAATATTATTATTTATCCATATACATATTTTCTTTCTTCCTTCCTCCTCTCTCCTCTCTTTTTGACGTTTCGACCCCATATTTAATGGGGGTCCTATTTGTTCATACAATATTATTATTTATCCATATACATATTTTCTTTCTTCCTTCTCCTCTCTCCTCTCTTTTTGACGTTTCGACCCCATATTTAATGGGGTCCTATTTGTTCATACAATATTATTATTTATCCATATACATATTTTCTTTCTTCCTTCTCCTCTCTCCTCTCTTTTTGACGTTTCGACCCCATATTTAATGGGGTCCTATTTGTTCATACAATATTATTATTTATCCATATACATATTTTCTTTCTTCCTTCTCCTCTCTCCTCTCTTTTTGACGTTTCGACCCCATATTTAATGGGGTCCTATTTGTTCATACAATATTATTATTTATCCATATACATATTTTCTTTCTTCCTTCTCCTCTCTCCTCTCTTTTTGACGTTTCGACCCCATATTTAATGGGGTCCTATTTGTTCATACAATATTATTATTTATCCATATACATATTTTCTTTCTTCCTTCTCCTCTCTCCTTCTCTTTTTGACGTTTCGACCCCATATTTAATGGGGTCCTATTTGTTCATACAATATTATTATTTATCCATATACATATTTTCTTTCTTACTTCTCCTCTCTCATCTCTTTTTGACGTTTCGACCCCATATTTAATGGGGTCCTAATATGGGGTCGAAACGTCAAAAAGAGAGGAGAGAGGAGAAGGAAGAAAGAAAATATGTATATGGATAAATAATAATATTGTATGAACAAAATATTGTTAAATATAAAGGACCAAAAACCCGATTATTGTAAAACAGTTAATTATATATATATATATATATATATATATATATATATATATATATATATATATATATATATATATAAAAGTTATTTACTTTTAGGGGCCCTTTTAACGCGCAAAACACAAAACATTTATTAAGACTTAAATTTTCTATATTTTTAAATAAAATATTTTTATTTATGTATTTAGGATAAAAGCAAGGAAACAAATAATTATTGTGTTACAATCTAACTTAATTAATTATAGATTTGTGATACGAAAAGTACAAAACAAATGATATACAAGAAACATCTATATTTCTGGTAAACGTTAAATCAATACAGGTATTACCTAACGGTATCGGAGAAGTTTCAATATTAGACAAATTGAACTCGCTGAGCATTAAGTCGGGCAATGAACGGTTTTGTGAGACATCAACATTAAAGTCTCCAACTATCGTAACTGATGTAGTAAAATTAGGCTACATGGTTAAATGCAGTACTATTTTAGGCCGATAATTTCTAAAGTTTTAAAAATTTATGAATAAATAAGAAGAAGACGAGATAAAATCAATTTTGAAAAAAAAAAAAAAAAAAATTATATCCACTGACTATTATATCCGATTTAACGTTTATTAAATCGCACCTGTCATATCCTTTTTTCCCCCAAATTTTAAAGTATTTCCGATTGAATTAACACTAAAACGAAAAGTTTGTCGAAATTTCCTTAAGTTTATTCAAGGCTGGTTAAGTTTGTGGTTATATTTGTGTAAATAAATGTATTGCTGCATGTATTAAGTTTTTAAATTCACGTTTTGAGTTTTTTACTGCATGATTTTGCATATTTTGAGTTTTTTACTGCACGATTTTGTATGTTTTGAGTTTTTTACTGCACATTTTTTGATTTTTTACTGCACAAAAATCCGGTCTCTAGTAATAATAAAACACCATATGACCGAGTGAAGCAGTGCCGGGAACGTAAAAGTTCCTCATCAGCATCGTTTTATATTTATTACCGCCACTAATGCACAAAGCTTGGTCGCGCACTCAGAACACATCTCTACCAGTACAATCATCAACCGATCTGATTATTTGGCAATCAGCGAAACTTGGATGGAAAATTCCATGCCACTAAATGTTGCATGACCTAGCTTTGATCTGAGATCATATTGTAATACCGCTAAGAACAGACAAATTGCAACTACATCATCGGTGGCGATATCATCATCATCAAGTCGCAAAGCTGATGGAGTCACCATATATCGCAACATCAATAGCTTTACTGATTGTAATAGAGTTAACAATGACATTTTGGAAATTTATTTGAAAATGAAAGATGCGAAATCTGGTTATGTATGTCTAGTAAACGTAAAGGCCAACGGCATCTTCAAATTCGTAATCGGGTATGTGTATATCCACCCAAGCAAAGCGTTAGCAGAAATTAAACTCTTTATGTGACGATAGTTGTTAACATATTCCAAAAACATCGCTAAAATTATACCCAATTAAGAGCCTAATTTTACTACATCAGTTACGATAGTTGGAGACTTTAATGTTGATGTCTCACAAAACCGTTCATTGCCCGACTTAATGCTCAGCGAGTTCAATTTGTCTAATATTGAAACTTCTCCGATACCGTTAGGTAATACCTGTATTGATTTAACGTTTACCAGAAATATGGACGTTTCTTGTATATCATTTGTTTCGTACTTTTCGTATCATAAATTTATAATTAATTAAGTTAGATTGTAACACAATAATTATTTGCTTCCTTTCTTTTATCCTAAATACATAAATAAAAATATTTTATTTAAAAATATAACCCGTTACATAAGCGTATTCACGTACAACACACGGCCGTGTTCATGACACAGCCACACCATTTTTTTTTTCTAGTAGGTACGCGAAGCAATCAAATATTCATTCTCTAGTGTGTTTTTCATCAGAAAAACTTCTTTTAGACTCAAAAGGTGAAGTGAAATTGTATCATGGGTTACACCACTAAAAAGCTAACTAAATTCCGCAGTTTTTAGGAAATTCGACGGCTTCTAGGGTGTTCCAGTGGGGAGTGAGGAATTTTCAAAAACTATAGAAAATTTAAGTCTTAATAAATGTTTTGTGTTTTGCGCGTTAAAAGGGCCCCTAAAAGTAAATAACTTTATATATATATATATATATATATCATATTTTAGAAAATGTAATGCTGATTAAGAAAATATATTTTCAGGAAAACAAAGTAAGATTTAAAAAATGAAAACAAAATAAAATTCTATCTCCTCAACAGATTGATATAGGAAACTCGTTTCTGTGCCATTCTACCCCGTTTAGCATGCAGTATTACCATCCTTTTTTCTTATTTTTTACACTATGTCTGGGGCACCCTGAATAACTAATCAATCAATCAGAAAATAATATTGAGAGGAAATTTGTATTTTTACTTGTAAATTAATTATATATATATATATATATATATATATATATATATATATATATATATATATATATATATATATAATAACTTTTAATGAAACGATTATTGTAACAGTAATTTCATAAAGGCTTTATAAGGCTTTATTTTTTTTTAAGTACTCCATCTTTTATTTTGTATTTTATTTTTTTGTTTTTAGTAAAAAAGATCTATTAAAGTATCTTCTTTCAAATGTGGATGTCAGGCTAATGTTTTTACTCACAAGGGGACGACACACTCAGTCTCTTACGGATCTTGTTGGCAATTTATTTGAAGGTTCCTGGTCAAAAAATATTAGACACGTAATTTGCCGTTCCGACCAATGGGCCCTAAAAGCCGAGGAAAAAAAATAGCATTAAACTAATTTATTTTATATCCCGAGTTAAACTCGAGATGATAAAATAAATGATGAAAAAATGAACTACCTCTATAGATTTTTTCACACAAAAATTGACGTCAGATTCTAATCCAGCGCTCTCATAAACATTGAAAAACGTTTATTCATTAAAAAAAAAAAAAATATCAATTGTTCACCCTCCTCGAGGGGAATGAGATTTTTAAACCGATTATTGGTTACTTTCTGTTAAATCGTCAATACTTTGTCATGCAATTCATTGATTGGTATCGCTGGAAAGAGGAGAGCATCAGCTTTTTTTTATGTATATAAATGCAAAATTCGTTGAACAAAAATCTTTTATAATAACTTCAAAATGACTAACAAGGGGAGGACACACTCAGTCTCTCACGGATCTTGTTGGCAATTATTTTGGAGGTTCCTGGTCAAAAAATATTAGACACGTATTTTGCCGTTCTGACCAATGGGCCCTAGAATCCGATAAAAAAAAAAAGCATTCAAGCTTAAGCTTAAGAACAATCAAAAAAACAGTTAATAAAAATCACTGTTATATAACCTTACATTTTAAACATATTTATGATTATGATTATCTAAAATCTCCATGGTAACTAAATCTAAATTATTAATAAAAATAATTTACATATACAGTCAACTCTTGATGTACTTCGATAAGCTGAATTCTTAAATAAGTCGAACAAAATCTGCGGTCGGAAGTACATTACACTTAAATTTCACCTCAATGAGACGATTTCAGACAAAGAACGTGAAAAATTGTGTTGAAAATAAGTAGAACTGAAAATAGGGTTCAAAAGAGAGAACTTTTAGGACCACCTCTATGAAACGAACTATTAGAAGTCATCGCCTCTATAACTCGAACTCAAATTAAAAGAATTTCATGTGTAATTTGTTTTCCTGTTTTCTGTCATTGTTTGTCTTTTCAGTTCATAGTTACACCAGTCACTTATTATTAGTTATTCACTCGAATGGTTTTATAGTAGCGATTGAAAATTCTTTCAATTAACGAAAAGTTAAAATTGATTTGCAAAGTGCAGAAAGGAGAAAGATGTTGGGCGTTTGTTGCTAGTGAATTCCGAATTCCGCGTATTTTTCTTTCAACCGTCCTAAAGAATAAAAATATCGCCACTGGTGGAAGGAGGTAAGTCTACTTTTAGGCACCCTCAGAAAAAAGCGCAATTCTGTTGAAAGTTATATGATAAATTGGTACCAGGTATTTAATTTTCTGTATCAATGATTTTATATGTATTTACAAACAACATACACATACCTATTAATGAAAAATATACGTAATGATTTCAACTCCTATTTTGTGTTTAATATTCCCAATTACATGAAGGTAAGTGGAATGATAACCTCGCTAAGTCTTTTTTCAGTAAGTCAAACCATTTTTCAGGGAAGCTTGAAGATCGAGAATTGACTGTGTAAACAAAAATACACTCACCACTAAAAAGTGAAAAATAAAAATAATTTTTAGAGCAAAAAACAAAACCAACTTCAAGATTAAACTACATATACAAACTTGAACTAAAACATAAAAAATAATATTTTAATTGCTTCAAAACAAAAACCATTAAATGAAAATCAACGAAATTATCGATACTTATATACCTATTCACAATTTATGATCAGTTATTTTTGGAGTCGGTTTCAACCAAAATAAACAGAATTTGAAAAGAAATTGCAATCGTAAAGATCCTCCCACTGTTTCATCACCGTCACACTGCTATCTCCGGCCATTCGAAAGTTTATTGTAAAGGCAGGATTAAACAGCCCTTCTTGGCTGGCACCGACTCCAAAGATAACTGGTCATAAATTGTGAATAGGTATATAAGTATCGATAATTTCGTTATTTTCATTCAATGGTTTTTGTTTTGAAGCAATTAAAATATTATTTTTTATTTTTTAGTTCAAGTTTGTATATGTAGGTTTAATCTTGAAGTCGGTTTTGTTTTTTGCTCTAAAATTATTTTTATATCAAAATAGAATATTTCGGTTGATGAAGTAATGGTTGACAGTGGAACTAATGAAGATGCAGGTATGCATTCATAGATACACAATTTAAAAAAAAATTAATTTATAGTGCCGATGTTTTAGCCTACAATGTAAGCCTTCATCAAGGTTAGAAGAAAAACAAACAAAAAGTGGGAGTGAATGTTAAAAATGAAAGAAAAAAAAAAACAGTATGAAAAATAAAAAAATTAAATTAAAAAAAACAAAACAAGAAAAGGGAAAAGCAATAAATAAATTAAATATTTTGTTTTTACAAATATAAAAAAGATATTATGACATAAATAAATCATAACAGTAGGTAGATGAACAACATAGTTTTTAAATAAATAAATAAAGTATTAGACAATTTCTTATATAATATTTTTTCTTTTACTGATTGCAAATATAGTTTATGTATTAACGTAGTGTGTGTGTGTTTATATAAATGAATAGATTGTTTTTTTCATTTTAATACTTATTTTATTGTAATTGTAATTGTATTTACTTTTAATTATTTTATTTTATTATCTAATTTATAATCTCTAGGCCAGATATAACTTATGATCTGTCATGTAACTATTATTCTTAGGGGACTTTGTACCAGAATAAATTTTTTTTTCTATTCTATTCTAAAGTATAACAATTAGATAGCATAATGCAATAACAGAATCATAAAGATTGAGGCATAAATAGTATAAGAAACTTGAAAGTACATAGTGAAAAGGGCAGATGTAACAAAACTGTGAGAAAAATGATAGCATAAACTATACACAACAAATAAATTTAAAAATAGAAAAAGATTGATAGTTTAATAGATGAAGAAATCGAGACAGTATTGAGCGGGGAAGGAAAATAAGGGGTTAGTAATGAAATGTATGGGCAGATGACATACTTTCAGAGTGATGTATCAAATGAAACAAACAAATACATGAAAAAATAAAGAAAAGCAATAATACAATAATGGGACTATGTACATAGATGATAGTTAAATAAACATAAAAGAAAATAAGATAACATTCTAAAAATTAGATAAGATAAAATGGAATAAGAAAAAAAAAAAATGAAATAAAAAAATCTTTTGGTACAATGATTAGATTTGTATGTACAATAGAAGTACCCAATATTATAATGTTCAAAGAAAGTGAAATTTGTATTAAATGGAATCTTATTTATGCAAGAACTGAATCTGAGTTTGAACCCAGCCATGCAATAATAATTTTTGACTAACAAGGGGAGGACACACTCAGTCTCTCACGGATCTTGTTGGCAATTTTTTTGGAGGTTACTGGTCAAAACATATTAGACATGTATTTTGCCGTTACGACCAATGGGCCCTAGAAGCCGAGAAAAAAAAAATGAAATAGCATTAAATTAATTTATTTTATATCTCAAGTTTAAAAAATGATATCGACATAATTCTTGCACCAAGATTTTTATTTTTGATTGCAAATTATTGTATTATTTCAGGAATAATACAACCACTCCATAGATTTGGGTTTAGGTTAATTAGATTCTAAAAAAATTATTAGATTTTAAAGCAAACTACCTCTATAGATTTTTTCACACAAAAATTGATATCAGATTCTAACTCAGTGCTCTCATAAACATTGAAAAACATTTATTCAATAAAAACAAATTGCCTACCATTTGGTAAGGTAAATTTTGAAGCTTATGAATTTTTATTTTTATTTTTGGATGAAATTGTGTATTATAGGGTTCTTTTGAATGCTGAATTCGAATCCGATGTCGGTTCTTGTGAAAAAAATATATTGAAGGTAGTTCACTTGAAAACTTTTAGCTTTTACACCGTAAAATGTGATAGAAAATGTTAGCCCAAGAATTCCATTTCAGCACCCTCAAAAACTTAGGAAACGTACACACACACACACACACACACACACACACGCACACGCACACGCACACGCACACGCACACGCATACGCACACGCACACGCACACGCACACACACACACACACACACACACACACACACTGACGCACACACACTGGGTGTTCAGCATAAGACTGCAGTAACTTCAGGAGGTGATTGTGGGCATCATTTACAACAAAAAATTTCATATAAACTACAGCTCGTCCATTTTATACATATTTTTAATTTTATGTTTTTTCAAGAATTTTCTACTTTTTGACAAACGATTGTCTATATTTCCCGAACTATTAAAGCAAGAGTAATTTCAATATGCTCATTAGTAAGAAGACCAAATTTCCTTTAAAATAAGCTTATTTAAACTTCAAAATCGCAGCGTCCATTATTTAACTTATTGATCCAAACATATGAAATAGCAAGTTACTAATTCCATTCCAAAACTCTGACTGCATTTTTCTTAAAAATATTGCCTATGTTACAAACGTACACTACTATAAAAAAACTTCTACACACTACATGTAATAAAACATCATAAAACTTCTACATCACCTTTCGAATGGTATACCATGAATGGTGATAATTTTTAAAATTGATACTGTAATCTCTTATCAATTACAAAAAACAGGGAGATGCAACATTGGCATTTTGGGAAATACTGAGAGAATGCTCAGAACTGTTAAATAGTTTTATTATGTTTTACTAATAAAGTAATTAAAAGTAATTTAATCACAATTACCTATTTATCTTATTCTAATATTTGCAATTAAAGAAACTTTTAAGGTAATTTAATTCAAATTTACATACTTAATTTACAATAATCGTTCAAAATGTCCTCCCTCTTTTCTCATACACAACACCAATCTTCTTCCGAGAGGAGTTGGTCGAAGAAATTTATGAGTGCTGCAATACAATGCGGCAAAATCATGATAAACTTCACCTAGCAGTGATAAGTAGATGCAGTTGACAGAGGATGCAGTCAGAAGATATTAATCGATATTAATTTATCAATATATATATATATATATATATATATATATATATATATATATATATATATATATATATATATATATATATATATATATATATATATATATATGGCTTAGTAAAAAAATTAGCCTGTCATCCACATTTGAAAGTAGATCTTTATAGATCTTTTTTACTAAAAACAAAAAAAAATAAAATAAAAAAGAAAGATGGAGTAATTAAAAAAAAAATCTTTAATATAGTTCAGTCGGTATATGAAATTTTTTAGGGATAATTTCATGATCAAATTACTCACAAAAATATTAATTAAGCAAAACAAAACAGTATTTACAGAGTATAAAAAAATATTTCTTTTAATCCATTTAGATTTTCAAAAATCTGATTTTCCCTTAACAACAGTGTTTAGAGGGCCAATAAACTGGAACCTTTTTTGACAAATATTAACTGATTCCATAGACCTCAGTGTATCCTTGAAAACATCCCAAGAACTAGATGATGCAGCCAACCCCTTTACAAATTTAATTCATTAAGCAGTTTGGAATGCATCTTTTCCTCAACCATCCTATGTCAATCGTAATAAAAATACTTTACCACAAGAACTAATAGACCTTATCCAAACCAAACGTCATCCTAGATCCCTATGGCAAACAACCGGGCATCCTGATGATCAGTGAACATATAACCACTACACCAAATTAGTTAAAAAGAAATTGGCTTCCTTTAGATCCCAATCCTACAACTCCTATCTTTCCTCCCTCTCTACCTCTGACAACTCCCTTTGGAATGTAACCAAAAAAATCCTTAAATATCATAATATATCCCACCCTATCCGATGTGAAGATGAATCCTGGGCTGCCTCAGATGAGAACAGAGCAAAAGAATTTGCCAAGCACCTCTCCAGCACATTTATTCCCCATTCCCAACAAATCCCCTCCCACACTACTAAAGTTCATCAATTCCTCAATTCACCAATCCTCTCTCCTTACTCCCTAGAGCAGTTAACCCCTCTGAGGTCAAATTCCTATTAAAAAACTTGAAAACCCGCTAATCACCTGGATATGATCTGTTTACCACCCAAATCCTCCAACAACTCCCTCAAAAAGCGATCCTCTTCCTTACTTACATATACAACTGTATACTTTGCACGACCCACTTTCCTCTGATATGAAAAAACTCCATCATCATTCTTTTCCTAAAACCAGGCAAACACCCCAACAAAACCTCATCATATAGACCTATAAGTCTCCTTCCCATCCTTTCAAAAATCCTTGAAAAAATCCTTCTAAAACGTATCCTACCCATACTTGAATCCCAAAGCATCCCTTCCCATCAATTTGGATTCCGGACTGGTCACTCCACTGTTCAACTAGGCCTTCATGTTGTTGGTCATATATCCTCTGCCTTTGAAAACAAGCAGTATAGCACTGGTGCATTTCTGGATGTAATGCAAGCTTTCGACCGGGTGTGGCACCAGGGCTTGCTCTTCAAGCTCAAGACCCATTTACCCCAATCGCTATACCTAGTCCTACGATCCTATCACTCAAATCGTTCCTTTTGAGTCCACTGTGGCTCAGAGTTCTCCAACTGTTATCCTATCGATGCCGAAGTGCCACAAGGTAGTGCCCTAGGTCCCGTCCTCTATAATCTCTTCGATGCCGATATACCAACCAATCCTAATACCTTTTTAGCCACATTTGCAGATGATACTGCCATCCTATCATCCCATTCAGATCCTAAACTTGCTTCCCTCAACCTCCAAAGACATCTTCTACAGATTGAAGCTTGGTGCAGCAAGTGGAGAATAAAAATTAATGAAGCCAAATGCAGTCATATAACTTTTACCCTTCGCCTCAAATCCTGCCCACCCATCCGTTTCAATAATATTCCTGTACCTATATCCGACACAGTACGCTACCTTGGCTTTCATCTTGACAAAAGACTAGCTTGGAACCCTCACACTAGACTCAAAAGACAAGAACTCAACAGGAGATTCAGCCAACTTTACAGACTACTAGGCAAGAAATTATCATCTTTCAGTCAATAATAAACTCCTAATATACAAAACAATCCAATATCAAACACATTCAAACTTTCCAATCCAAAGTCCTCCGAACAATTGTCAATGCACCTTATTATGTTACTAATAAAACCCTACACGATGACCTAAAAATACCTTTTGTCCTTGATCTCATTCCTTCAAAATTATCGAAATTTCATCAAAACTATCCAATCATCCCAATCCTCTAGCCCAGGGGTCTCCAAACTACGGTCCGCGAGCCAAATGCGGCCCGCCAGTATCATCAATCCGGCCCCCGATAGCTATACGACGCACCCTTAAGGTGCATATACACTTGAGCATTTACCCTGAATGAGCTTTTATTTTGTTCAGATGTGTACCGTCGAGCCGAATTATTGCCATCTAGAAGTGACTACACCAGAACTTTCTCGAACCAACGAGGTTCAACGCGATTTGAGAGCTATCTACTAGGGAAGGATAGAGAGGGTACATTACCTATATCCGCCTGTAACCACCGAATGTCGTTCAAGTTTCGTGGTCGTGAAAATACTGTACAACACAATAGTGATTGAACTAACGAATTTAGCAAGCTTATGCTCGCTCAGGGCGCGTAATCTGAAACTAGTCTAGAAATTATAGATAGTGACAGGAAAATTAAAACAGTGTTGGCCCTTGGAACCTTAGGAAGTAATCAGAATGGCCCGAAGGCTGAAACTTTGAAGACCTCTGCTCTAGCCCAATCCCTATCCAGTCTTAACCATCCCTATAACCCTCCCAGAAGGTTGAAATGGCAATGGCCTGGAGACCTTTTGTTATATAATGTTATGCTGGAGTCCTGGTACTGACCAGCTACTCAGGTCCTGAGCATATGTGGCTATAGCGCTCCCACTCAGCCTCCACTGGGTATTACCAGGGATGCAGCTGAGAGAGCAGCGCTGGGATCTCTTAAGGTCTGGCCTTGACTCCCAATAAGTGGGGGAATAGGCTCGATTCAGGGTTCTCCAGGCTGAGTGTGTCTGTATTGTACATATAGTAAGAATGTATCTTATTTTTTTTTTTAATTTTTGTTACTTGATTTTTATTATTTCATTTTATTTTTGATGATTGAATTATTAGTTTTATTTTTATAATTATTATTTTATTTTTATCTTCTATTATCATTAATTTTGTGTGCATGAGTACTTTTATATATTGTATGAATGAATACATCTTTAGCACTGCCATCTATTGCCCTTAATTGAGGCAGATTGTACATATATTTCAATAAAAAAATAAAATAAATAATCAAGAATAGAAAACATAATTTTTTTCATTAAAAGCCCGATTGATTTTAAGGTCTTTGCAAAAACTTTAAGACAATGTAAGGTTTTTTAAAATTCATGTTTTTCACAGTTATCAATCATTAAAATTTACTGATTTTGGTTCAAGTTGGGTAGTACCGTCTGCCTGGTAAGGTGGATAGTGTTTCTATTAATAAAATATAGTTGATATTGTAATTTACTGTACAGAAATATTTTGAAGTAGCCTTCCTAATGTATATTGAATCTCATAATGATATAACTCTATCATATATAGTTACATGATAGAGTTATATATCATATAGTTATACAGCATTTTTGTTAAGTAAACAAACTCACCAGTAAAAACAAGCTTTGGCAAACTTCTTGAAGTCTGCCTAACTGAAGTGGGCTCTTTTTCTACTTCTATGACCCTGGTCTTAGATGACGGCAGCTTATCTTCTTGAAGTTGTGAAAAGTCAGTCTGAGTTGCCCTGGACCTTGTTGCTCTTGGAGGCCTCATCCTTGGTGCCCATGGGGCAAGCACTGATACTGACCTTGATAACCTTTTTGTTGGAGTCTCTGATCTTCGATGAGGTATATCACCAACTAGAAATAAAATAATAATAATTTAGTGAAAGAAAATTATATATATATATATATAATTATATATATATATATATATATATATATATATATATATATATATATATATATTTTATTTAATATTTCATATTTCATATTAAAAAAATCAACAATTATTCATATATTAACTTTTAGGGTTCTGTCAATATTCTTTTGAATTATGACTGGAATCATTTAAACAACTTTTTGTACATACTTTATATATTTATTATTTAAACATAAAAATTACATATTAATAATTTTGCCTAAGCTTAATTTATTTTATACTGTCCATTATTGAGGGAACCCACACACTTTCACAAATCACTATCCAATCCATTCTTCGTCTCCGTCCATTCTTATATGCCTGGAGACACCAAGATGCTCCAAGCCCAAAACCAACTGACTTCTCTCTACCTGCTTCAAAGTTTTGACCTATTACAGGTATCCAAGATGTTCCTAATCCAAGGGTTCCTACCTGGTTTAGACCCTTACACTTTCATCCCTTATACTATACAATTTTCAATTTAAAATATCAGAACAATATATATTATATGTATATATTGATATTGTGTATCGATAGCCACCCCTAGTTCTGAGAAAAAAACATATGGCTCTATGAGAAATAATAACCAGCTCTATAAAAATTGTAACATAATTATCGTTATTAAAACTTCACACTTAAAGACATATATGAGTTAGAAAAAAAAGGAGTCATGATGAAATGAAAGGTTTCTTATCAAGTGGTTGGGAAAGAGGGAGGGGTGGAGGAAGAGAGGTTGCTTCAGAGATTGGTCTGTGACCTCCCAAGAAGGCACACCTTAGGAGAAATCCTCGGCTGGTGTTGGTTGATGCTGTGGAAGTCGTCCTTACTCATATGGGTTTGAGAAGAGGGAAAAGAACAGTAAGTGATAGGGAAGCCTGGCTGAAGCATTTTATGGAAACACAGGTCCATTGATGTTGAGAACATGTAATATTGGCAGAAATAATCAATTTAAGGAATAAAATATTTGGATGGAAAACAAAAATGGTCGTAAGGTTAAGTATTTGCAAAATGGTAATGATTATAAATAACCTTTTAAATTTTCATATTTCTTTCACAATCAGGAATGAAACAAAGGTTGAGCAGTGGCATACCTGCTCTTGAGATTCTCCCATAATAGAGACAAGTAAAAAAAAAAAGAAGAAAATTATGACATTAAACTTTAGATTTATCAAGAAAAAATAGAGGTCTTGTAGTGTACATTTGGTAGCTGTACGGGTGATATATAAGTCACTGAATCTGAGATTAAAATTTTCAAAAGAGCATAGTGCTTAATATATCTTAACCCTGATATATCCCATCCATAAAACTAGATAGAATTTTTCATTTTTTTAAATCACAGGAATAATAACTCTCGTGAAAGAAAATCTCATTCATAGAATTTTTCAATAATTATATTAAAATAAAAATATATTCGTCAATATGACGAATAGTTGGTAGAATGGGGTGTAGAGAGAAGGTTGGCGTTCCAGGGTTAATGTATGATTATTTAATCAGGAGTATCAGAGGGATTTAGGGCCATTGCAGTAATACAACATAGTCATAACAGGTGTCCTACAAGATGTTCAAAATGAAAATTACAATTCCTATTAAAATTTAGAAACGTAGTGACAGTGGTGGAGAAATACTCATTTTCCCCTTAAAAAGAGCTCTTTTGATCTCTTCATGAACTAATTGCTCACCTCTCATAATTAAAAAAAAAAAAATTGAAAAGACAAAATATATAAATAAATAGAAAATACAGAAAAAAAATGTTATAGATATTTATGTCTTTTTATAAATTGATAATTAATCTAGGGAATGATAAATAATTCTTATAGGTACCTATATGTCCATTTGAAATTTATTTATCAAATAAAATAAAACAACATCAATCAGGTCTCAACCTCATAATTGGTTAATTCTCAAAAAAAGCTCAAATTCTAGAACCCGGGTTAGTTCAAAGTGAACTTAAAAAAAAAAAAAAAAATCCGAATATTCGTAAGGTTTCATTCATATTTAAACTATCCTTGCGATAGAGCACAATTCACATTTTCTGCCACAAATTCCAATTTCCGAAATTGATTGAGTGGTGCAAGTGAAAACTTCAATCCTCTTTGAGTGGCAGTAATGATAAATCCATGCGTTAATGAGAATATTTAACACCGTAGCAATATATTTAAATTATATTTTCTACCAATTGATAGGAATTTGACAAATTAATTCAAATCAATGAATACCAGAACCATATTTATATTTTTAAGTGAAAAAGGTATAAAAAAAATCAGTCAAATGTTTTATTAGTCTTTAATATTTTTTAGTTGGTAGGTGACAGTCTCTCACCGCAGGATTGTGACAGTTCTTGTCATTCAAAAATTGTAGTGTCCAGTTGTACAATCCTGCTGCGATTTTTCATATCTCGGAGATGGAAAGTTCATATTTGTCTAAAACATTAGGTATGGGAAATACTCTATGGCTTTTGTCTAGAGTCTAAACTCCGAGACGGTTTCCATCTATTAGTCAGTTGAATATTTTCTTGTCCTTTACTGATATCTAACAATAAATGTCCTTCAGCTGATTCTGGAGGACTTTAGCATGAATAATTATCTTTCTGACAAGTGGCCTCCGATTTAGACTCATGTCCAATAGCCATCAGTCAACATTTTCCTCTATAGGATCCTTTTTATGTAATTGCTGATATTTTTTCTGGAGCCTAAACAATCCATCTTTCCAATGAATCACCAACTTTTCACATCGAACTCTGCTCCACTGCAAGATCTTGAGATCTGTTCACAATCTGTCCAGATGGCCTCTGGCTACTTCCTGCATATGAACAGGTGGTTAGGTTGAACAGGGCAAGGATCATTGGAGTGGATGGAGATGATGATGGGGTAAGGCTGAGATCAGCATTCGAACTCTTCTTCCAAGCACAGTATTAGAAAATGAATATTCAAGTTCAAGTATTTGCATCATATTACATATATGCACACTAACATGGATTCAGAAACTAAGAAAACAATTTCGCAATATTGTTTGGTGGTAATAAGAGGGATTGGTGTGCGATAATCAGAATTTAAAGTTTAAGAGATTTTCTTGGCTACTATTTTTGGACTACATTTCTAACTCAATGCTATCTTACAAAGGCAGTACCATGAATAAAATCAAAAATATTATTAATCAATAATATGATTGTGGTAATGAGACTAATAAACATACTAACCCGGCAGACTGATTTGTAGATGCAAGAGAGCTTTATTTTCCCATCTCATGTAGTGCTGTTATAACAGTCCATGTGGTAGGCTAGCCAAAATTCCCTTTCAGCCATTTAGGAGGAATTGTTTTTATGAATGTGCAGTAATGAGATTTTTTTTAGTTACTAACTTCAAAATAACATAAGAAATCACCAAATGGACTTAAAAATCCAAAAGATCTTTTCCTGATAAGGTATAATAGTATGCTTCCGGTTTTCTAAGAACCGAAGAGCAATCCAAAATCGTTACAATTGGTGGTAATGATAATTGAGAGTTTCCTAACCAATAATGGATTAGCATTTTTATGGAAAACATAATTTTTTCTTGATTTTCAAATACCCAGGGGCAAGAAGTACCAAGCATAAAATTTTAAGATAAATACTCAATTACCAACCCTTCTGGTTATGTTATATTTGAGGGTTTTTTTTTAGAATCACCCAATCACTAAAAATTAATGTAGCCAGACATGCCAATAACGTTGTTTGATGTTATCTGACCTGAAATTCAATAAAACCAATACAATGTGTATACAAGATCCTATTATTAAATAAATTGCATGATCAGTATATCTAAAATCTAATTATTATTTTTTTTAAAACCAAAGTTTCTCCTAAAATAATTTTTCATTCTTACTCTATTATTTGATTTAGATTTTTTTCATATAGATATATATTTCTATTCTACCAGTGAATATCAAATAATTTTTTAACTATAATATCTCTCATTTAATCACTATCAACAAATTAATAAATCTTAAGAGTAAACTCAAAGATACTTGTATGCTTCTCCAGTTATCCAATATAGTCTATCCATTGTTCCTCTACCTGTTACAGTTCATTTTACGTGTGTAAAACTGGTAAAATTCATCTAAAGGCATAAAAACATTCATAACATCATAAATTTGAAATACTCTATAACTTTAATTCCAAATTATCACTGCTGGTGTTCTGAATGTTTGTCAATCTTTAGAACAGAATATGGATATATAACATTCAAAACTAGGTTTAAATAAGTTAATCATAGAAGTGGCACATCATTTATCAATCTCTATTATTTTTTTTTTTATTTACTTTTGTATTAAAATTTCATCTAGTCAAATATCTTTTACTTGATGATTGATTTATTTATTTTTAATTAACAAAACAAAACTTATTTTTAATTACCATTGTTTAGTTTAGCATTCTTGATTTTTTCCTGCATTTTGATATGTTCTCTAATATCTTTTTGTTTCTTATTACCATTCTTATGATTTTATAATTTCTATTTCAAATCATTTTTACTGACCATCTTCTAATTTTCATGAGATGATGGGATATATTAATTAGCAAAAAAAAAAAATTTTTTTTTAATAAAAAAAAATTGATAAATATCTGTTTTTTCTTTTCCATTTATTAAATGACTGATCCTTGAGACAAATCACAATTGGATTAATTTAAAACAAGCAAAATTTTAAACACTAAAAAAAGGGAGAAGTATATATGAATAAAAAGGTGTTCTTCTGTTTCAGTAATGAAAAACAATATTTTAATCCAGATAAAAATGTTTTAAACAATCTAGAACATAATTATTGAATTAAATTGTCATTTATACCAGCTGCTGTATGGAGATAGACTAAAGAAGGTGTTCGGAGTCCCATTCCTTCAACTTCAGTTGCACTTTCAGCACTCGATTCATTGTGTCTTCTACGACTAGCAGACTCTCGATCCGATTCACCAAAGTACCTTTCCTTTCTATGAATATTTCTAGAGGTAGATGGTAGCTCATTCTGGAAAAATAATCATTAGTTCAAAAAGTTTTAAGGGACCTCCAAAAATTCTAAAAAATATGAGAAGGTCTCAAAGCTATTTTCTTTTCAAATGCCTTAGTGAGCCTATTAGGAGGCGCGGTGGCTCAGTGGGTAAGGCACTTGGCTACCACGCTCCCGGGCCCGAGTTCGAGTCCGACTGAAGGCAGAAAATTTATTTTCTGTTATTTCGGCCGTGGATCGAATTCGAGTTCGGGAGACCCTCCTGGGGCACACCCAGCCTCCTAAAAAGTGGGTACCCTTAATTGGGGGAAAAACTTGGCGGTTGAGCGTGAATTCTGGCCAAATCACCTCCTTTCACAACCGTTGGCTTAGAAACAGTACAGCCTACCTAAGTATTGAACCCGAGACCCTTCATGGGTTGTAAGTGGTACAGGTTTTTTTTTTTTTTTTTTTTTTAGTGAGCCTATTAGGAATCAAATGGGAAGCTAGCTGTAAAATTAGTGGGTTTTAGTAGGAATGGAGTTAACTATAAACTATTAGGTATCTGGTTTATTTATGGCAAAATGAAAAGCATTAAGACATAATTGAAGGATTCTGCATTCTAAATGATATACTAGTTTAGAGGAGCTCTAAAGATCAACTGCTTATATCCAGATAGGTCTAATTACATTTATGTAAATGAGTATTTTGTAATTAATGGGAGATTAGAGCATTTTTCGATAAATGTATAATTCAGAAATTTTGAGCATTATCTTCTTCTTTTAGTCTTGTATAATAATATCAAGTAAGATATTTGTTCAGATATAGTTTTGGGTAGTAGATCTGTTCAACAAGGATTAGTGGAATATTATTATAGTACACTGTAGGGTTGTGAGGAAGGGTAAATTCGATGAGATTGGTAAGATTTTTTGGTTTAGCTTAGAAATTTTGACATTAAATCTGACTAGGAGAGGCAACAGCCATAGATTACATATCACAGATTTAGTTAATATTTGTTGGTGTAAAACTACTTGAAAAATATTAAAAATGTGAGCTGCAAGGGTTTGTATGACTAGGTCACTAGAGCCCATTGAAAAAATTCCAGGTTCCTTTCTATAAATTTTACCAGGAGAAATAAAAGCATTTTCTGGAGTTAGGGAAGCTTATCAGGGGAACATGTCCTTGGAACTCCAATAAATATAGCTAGGCATCTCTGGCCAGATAGATGAGTTTCTCTTGAAAATAAATATGGCTGAAAGAATTCCTTTTAGTAGATCTGTTTATTTATTATTTATTTGTACTTTTAAAATGCTTATCATGGTTTTATGTGTAAAAATAGTTTTTTAATTCTAAATTTCAAAACTATAAGTGCACTGACAAAACCAGAAAGAACGGCCAAGGGCCTCAGCTCAAAAGCTCCCAGAGTTATATGATGGAGCTTTATTGCCCAAACTTTTGTATTGGATTCCAATATTGGAAACAGCTCAGTATTCATTCAAATGTAAACAAAATTATTTTTTCTTCCCACTCCTATGTCCAAAACCCAAAAATACATGAAAGAGGAAATTCTACTAAGATACAAACATAAATGAACTAAACACATATTACTGGAAAACTGAAAATCTAATGTCAATAAACAAACAGTATTATACACTATATTTTAGATAAAAAGAAAGGCTGGAAGAAGGTTATAAGAGAGGCATAATTTTATAAGCTAAGAGGAACTCATTCAAGCTGACAATGAGTAGAATTGAGGAAGTAATTACTGTGGGAGTGAAGTAAGAAAAATAAAAATTATTGGTTTTGAATGTGGCAATTCAATGGAAGAATATAATGAGCAGAATGAAGTTTTGACGGAGGATAGTCAAAAAATATGAAAGACTAAAAAGGTGAAGGGATTTTGCTAGAAAATACTATTGTGAATTGGTATTAAGTGCAAAAAAAGGGCTTCAAAGTAGAATGATGGATTTTGTTATTCATGTGGAACCGGCTGAAAGTCAAACCTTGTGTGTCAGAAGTATCACTGAGCAGCCTCAAATGTTCTCAGTAGATACCAAATTTCTTGACTCACTCCCAGTGAAGGAAGAAAGGCAAAAAGTAGAGGTCTAGAGAAATACTTTACAATTTTCAAAATGCGTAATTGTTTTATGATTAACAATAAAACTGTCTAATATTCCATAATCACCTTTTTCAATCGTTCCAAAGATCTAAACCATGAAGTCCTGGTCTCTGGGGCACTACCTCTTCTCTTTCCTGTATAATTTTCTGCCTCCTGAAAAAAAAAAAAAAAATACTATATAAATATATATGTATATACACTCGGGTGCAAAAAAACCGGCGCACCTTGATTTTCATTAAAAAAATATTAACTAACGGAATAATGTTGTAATTCAACCAGCACACATATAGGACAGGGCTGTAAGTGATAACATTACAATAATCCTTTGCAGTAATCCTCTTTAGGAATAACAAAGAAGGGCCCAAGTTTGCAGATCATCATATTCCCAGTTAGTCTTCAGTTCTCTAGAAGAGTGCAATGGACACTTGTGTGTAGTTTTCCTAATTTTTTTAATTTTCTTTGTCCCACGCTAATCCAATTCTACCCAATATGGTGATGGATGCCACGGTAGTCACTCAAATCGTGGCGTTAATCGAGGATGGAAGAAGTCAGAGATATCCGGCCAATGCTCTCGGGGTACCAGAAACGTGGGTTCGGTGGGCGATCCAGAGGTACCGGGAGACCAGCAGCTACTCGAGGAGGTCGGGATCACGTCGGCCGAGAGTAACAAACCAAGCTGACAATCGATTTTTTAAAATGGAGACTCTAAGAAATCGCTTCCAGACATCTGTAAAAACTTGCCACCGGCTTTGTGTTGCGCGAGGTGTGGATGTATACGTGCATACAATAAGTAGACACCTGGCTGAAATGAATCTACACTCTAATATTCCAGAGAGCAGCTCGACTCCGTTTTGCTCGAGAACATGTTGCCTGGACAGAAGCTGATTAGGCCTCTGTTCTCTTTTCAGATAAGTCCAGAATTGGCCTACATTCTTCAGATGGTCGAGCTAGAGTCTAGAGAAAATGAGGAGAACGCTACGCTCAGTCCAATGTTGTAGGTACCGTACAGTTCGGAGGAGTGTCGGTGATGGTGTGGGGAGGGATTTGTTTAGAAGCGAACACAGACCTCCATGTGTTCCGAAGGCCATCCCTCAATACATAAACTTATATGAAAGACATCTTTGAAGAGTATATAGTCCCTTTTGCACCGTTCTTTGGCCCTAATTTTATGTGTATGCATGACAATGCACGAACACACGTCGCCAATGTTGTTAGTGACTTCCTTGATGAGGTCGGTATCCGAACCTTGAAGTGGACAGCTCGCAGCCCGGGTCTCAATCCTATAGACCATCTGTGGGACCATCTTAAGAAGGCCATCCGACAGCAACATAACCCTCCAGGAGCTGAAAACTGCCGTAGAAGAACAATGGGAGCAAATTTTTCAAGATCGAGTGGCCAATGTTATAAGGAGCATGCCTGGAAGGATGCAGGCTGTTATTCAAGTAAGAGGAAGAAACACTCGATATTAAAAACCATGAATTGTGTGTTCCTTGCATATAGTAAACAAAGTTTAGAGGTTTTGTTTTTTATCATAAATCAATAAATGTTTACTTTTTTGTTTGATAATTTAAAAAAAAATTAAATTGCATGTTTTATTATTTGTCCTTTTGTTTCTTATAAACAGAATATATCCGCTACATAATTTTATAAGTTGTGAAAGAGAAAAAACAATCAATATGCGAACATACAAGGTGCGCCGGTTTTTTTGCACTCGAGTGTATATATATTATATATATATATATATATATATATATATATATATATATATATATATATATATATAATATATATGTTTAACTATTGTTTCTGAATAAAATAATCTTCATAATATGGCAAATCAACTAGTAAACAATACTTTAAATTTACAATAGTTTACTTTCAATGTTTTGATCCGTTTCTTGTCTCGGATTATTAGACAGAATTATTTAGTCGATTGTAAAGTGCAACGCATTTCAATGCATTAATTTTTTTTTTGTTTTAACTTTTATATTTCAAGTCACACTAAGTAGTGTTCAAGTGATATATAATATAAAATACAATAAATAAAATATTAAGGATGAAATTCAACATTAAAAAAAAAACAACTATTTTTTGATATTTACAACTGTATACAATATACATCAAGCAAATTTAAGGAAATGATTATAACGACATGTAAATCACTTGTGAAGAACTACTCATTAGCAGCACTTCAATAAAAGTTCTAAACTAGGTCTCTTGGCCATTTTCTTTTCAGACTCCTCGGTGGGTTATCACGTATCGAATCTGAAGCAAGTTGGGAGACTAATGGATTCGTGTGGAAGTGCAGTTTACTGTAAAAAGATTGGTATCTGGTTTGGGCTAAATCAGCAACATATGGAACATTAAGGTCTTTATGGATAAGTTTATTTGTGGCAAAGTAAGGAGCATTAAGGATTTTTCGAAGGGTTTCGGATTGTAAGGATCGGATAAGAGAAGAATTGGATGGTTTAGGGGAACCCCAAAGCTCAGCTCCGTATGTCCACATAGGTCTAATAACTGTCATGTAAATGAGTGGGTGCTCTTGTAATTTATTGGAAGCTTTGAACGTTTGTCAAGTAAATGTTGGAGTAGTCTATAAGGACCGTTTCTGGTCGTTTTAGTCTTGTATGTGGATTCCAAGTGAGATGTTTGTCCTAATGGAGTGCCAGGTAGCAGATCTGTTCAACAGAGATTAGAGGAATATCATTAAAGGATACTGTAGGACAGGACGTCGTAGGTTACCTAAAGATTATTTGATGGGATTTATTTTAATTCTCCATTTTTGACACCATTCTTGAAGGTTTATGATGTGGGATTGGAGTTCCTGGGATGCAATGAAAGGATCGTTATTTACTGATAACAAACATGTGTCATCAGCGTAAGTGGTGAAGACGGTGGGTGCTAGGATGGGTCGGGATCTTAGCTGTATACACCGTGTAGAGGATGGGAGCTAGGATACTTCCTTGAGGAACCCCGGCAGACTGAGTAAAGAGGGATGAATGGGCGGGCTTGTGACTTACTCTGAATGTTCTATCATTGAGATAGGAATGTATAATAAGGAAGTATGCAGGAGGTAGGATTTTACGGAGTTTGTAAAGCAGTCCGTGGTGCCAGACTCGGTCAAAAGCTTGTTTTACGTCGGGAAAGGCTCCAGTGCAGTACAACGTCCACCACACGATGGCATTGCTGGGTAGTGGAGTGTGACGTTCGTAAACCAAACTGTTGACCAGAGATGATGTGATAGGATTCAGGCGTTTCAGAATGAGTTTTTCGAGGATTTTGCCCATAATGGGGAAGAGGGATATTGGACAATATGAGGATGGGAGTACAGGTGGTTTTTTTTTTGTTTAGGTATCATCTTTACTATGGATAGTTTCCAAGGATTGAGGAAGTAGGTGGTGCGGAGGACAGTATTGTAAATATAGGTTAGGAATAGGAATGCTTTCTGAGGAAGGAGTTTTAGGATATGGGCTGTGATTAGATCATGTCCAGGGGCTTTGTTAAAAGGTAATCTGTGGATTACGTTTGATACCTCTGAAGGATGGAATGCTTTAGGAGGAGGAGACATTTGGGGTGGAATATTTAGTTCTGCTTCAACATATTGAAGGTGATGAAGATTGAATATATCAGGATGGGGGTTGGTGATTTAAAGAGGTGCTGACCGAAAATTTGGAATTTATCTTCGTCTGTTCTTGTCCAGGTTTGGAAAACTCCAAGGAGGGGAAGATTAAAGTATTTTCGTAGTCATCCATAATGACCAACCATAGTATGGTTTTGAATTTTGAATTTTCCAATTTCTGTCTGAAGTTTGCTGGTTTAGTAGTCGTAATTATTTTTGTCTGATGGGTATGTGGTGCGGTGCCACTTCACCTTTCTCTGAGTTATTCACTTAATAAGGGCGAATATGTTGTGGCAGGTTATTCTGCTGTGTACTATGAATTTTTCGGGGTAAATTATTTTCATGTAAACTAGTTTGTACTGATGTTGTGGGTCTGTCAATTGCTAAGTTAATGTCTTATTTTAAGGTGACGTTTTAAGTCTAACTTGTTTTCAAGATCATATCGAAATCCGTACCAGTCTACACGTTCGTAATGAGGAAGAGAGGGTTTAGGAAGGGGATTTGAATGCAGGAGAAGCAGAACAGGGCTATGGTCTGATGAAAGGTCATCAAGGGATTTGATGATGGTTTGAGAGGATGAAATTTGGGAAGATATAAATCTATCGAGAATATCAGGACGTTTTTTGCGAGATGTAGGCCAGTAAGTAGGGTTCAAGAGTGAGAGGACAGAATAAAATTTGGAGGTTGAAATACGGGATAAAATGCTGCCATGGGAGTTGTTTGTTCAACACCATCGCTGGTGTTCGGTGTTGTAGTCACCCCCAGAAATGAAGCGCGGTCCGAAGGATCGGGATAAAGAATCAAGGAGGTTCTAAGAAATGGAATTAACAGGAGAGCAATATACTACTGACAATGTTACATGGAAACGACGAGTTGAAATGGAAACTTAGGTGGTTTGAATGGCGTCAATTGAAGTAGAAGGGATAAGAGAATGAGGTATTGATTTATGGATAAGGATGCAAGATCCGCCATGCGAGGTATTGCCTAGGTGATCAGATCTGTAGGTGATGTAGTCACATATGTAAAAATAAGACCGTTGATTAAAGTGAGTTTCAGTCAGAAGGGCAATGTCTATTTGATTGTCATGGAGAAAAATGTCAAGTTCGTCTCGGTGATTTTGTAGTCCGTTAGCATTACACAAAATGACAGCTAGAGGCTTAGCGCTCACCTAGCGACATTAAACGGAATTTCTGAAAGGGCTCTGGTAAGAAGGTTGATGAAGTGATAGTATCTTTCTATTCAGATAGGAATGAGGAAAGGATGTTGTTAATGTCATTTATATTTTGATGGGGAAGAGGAAATGATTCTGGAGCTTGGGATGGATAATATGTCTGAGTAGGAACGTTGGTTAGAGGTTGGACCATTCGTAGGGTACTAGGAGCAGAATCAACCTGTAACGGTATTTGGGATGAAAGGTTGCTCTGAACAGGTGGATGGATCAGAAGTGGGTGTTGCTTCTGAGGCGGGAGTTTGACTTTTAATGGTAAATTGTGGATAAGAGTGTTCTGGTTTGGGAGTTGAGGTTGAGGTTGGGAGGTCTGGGGATATGATTGGGAGATTCGAGGCGCCTGACGTTGAGGCTGATTGCTGCTGTTCTGTTCTCTGCGAATGGGCTTCTTGAGTTCCATTATATTTTTTGTGAACTGTTGATTTTAGGTTCGTGGCTTCTTTGCATTAAGGTTGATTTTGAATTTTTCTGGCTGTGCACACTTTTGTATACTGAACAGCCTCTGCAGCTTGCTGGATGGGTCTTGCCCACACAGCGCACATACTGCAGGTGTATCCTGCGATTTTTGGCATGTCTCAGTTGCATGTGGGCCAGCACATTTCACACACCTGGCTTGGTGATGGCAGTACGTTTTGGTGTGTCCGAGGCTTTGACATCGAGTGCACTGGACTATAGTTGCCCTTTTCCTTGGTTCTTCAAATCTAACGAATGAATATACCAATCTTGTTACGTCGAATATTTCATCATTGCTGCTAGTTGGCTCCAAGTGGACGAAGAATAATGGCAATGGATTTTTTCTTTGGGGTGAAGCACGGAAGACACTTGCCTCACGTTATGACCAATTGCTTCCAAATCATGTTTTATGGCGCTCGTTGGAGTGGTAGAATGGAGATCACGCAGTACCACTCTATACTCTTTTTCTTCTTTTAATTGGTAACAATGGAATTCATAATTTTTGCTGGTTAGGTGGTTTACCAATTTTTTGTAATCATCTTTAGTTGATGTTTTGATTTTTATATCTTTGACCCGAGAGAAGCAGTTGAAATTAGTCTCTCCGATCAGAGCTGTTATTTCTCGGCTAAATGAGATGAAATAAATTCAAAATTTAAATTCTTAAATCTTAAATTAGATCAATTCAAATTTGCGCAAGGAAATTGCAAAATTACCATTGTGATATGATAAAAGAACTTTTGGAAAAATATATGTGAAGGCAAAAGTGCAATAAAGAAGTGCAAGAAGGCCCACAATAAAGATTTTAAGTCTTACAGGGAAAATTTTAGTAGGAAGACTTCTAGAATTAAATAGGTATGTAATATAAAATAATAATAAATGAAATCTTAAAAAAATTAATTTAGCGCAAGGAAATGCAAAACTGTCATTGTAATATGATAATAGAAGCTCTTGTAAAAACAAATGTGAAGGCGAACGGGAAATTCATTCGCGCAAAATTAAGATATTGAATTTAGTGATAAAATGAAAAATAATATTTATTCTGGGACACCTTGTCCCCTAAGAATAAGACAAAAGTACAATTAAAAGGTATCATTGTCTGGCTGCGTACATAACAGGCAGCAACTTATATAGAATGTAAATTATATACATATAAATATATAGGGTATAATTTTAGATTTGAAAAAATAAAAGTCTTTAGGTTTATATAAGAAAAACAAGATAAGAAAATAACAAAATTAAAATAAAATATAAAATAAAGAAATATTCTAACACTAATATACTACATAATTTCGGAAGATTGATAATTGAGGAGGTAGATGAATAAATTATGTTTAAAGGAAGTGAGAGAAGGAGCATTGCGGATCGAAATGGGTATGGAATTCCAAAATAAAGCTGCACGATTAATAAAGGATTTTTCAAAGGAAGCAGTTCGATGAGAAGGGATATACAAATCTATAGGCTGGGATCTAGTGTTCAAAAGATGAATGGAAGAACGAAGGGCAAGCATGTCGTAAATGTACGAAGGTTTTTTGGACTTTAAGGATTGGAATAGAAAGAAACCAAGGAAGTATTGTCGCCGAAAACTTGGATAAAGCCACCTCAACTCTGAATACCAGCAAGTGATGTGAGAACGCCTGGGGATCCAAAAAATGAATCTTATGAAGGAGTTCATTAATCTTTTCAGCTTCATTTCAAGCTCGCCAGACAGTCCTCCGTATACTAAGCATCCATAATCGAGGTGGGGAAGGATGAGGGAAGATACTAACAATCGACGGGTTTTACAAGGGAATGATTCACGGAATCTTAGGAGCTGTTTGAGGATGGAGATGGTTTTTCGGGTAATGTGGGAAATATGGTTATTCCAATACAAATGTTGATCGAGTACTACTCCGAGGTTTTTGACAGAGTTTGTGAACTGAATAGGAACGTTATTGTGATATAGAAGTGGATAACAGGAAAGGGAATTAAGGGAGGGTTTCGATCCAATTAGCATTGCCTTAATTTTTTCTGGGTTCAGTCGTAACTTATTCTCCACTGCCCATTGGTTAATGCTATAAATGTCCTCTTAAATCTTACGAGTCGCCTCAAAAATCTCACAAGGATGAAACGATAAGTAGATTTGAATGTCATCAGCATATAAATGATATTGGGAATTATTAATAGTGCCTGTCAAATCATTAATATAAACTGAAAAGAGAGTTGGTGAAAGGGAAGATCCCTGAGGAACACCTCGCGTTAGAGTCACAGATTTTGAAGGAGGTTGGTTAGGAACAATAACTGTTTGGGAACGGAGAGATAAGAAGGACTGGAACCAGCCAAGAGCACTACGGAATCAAAGGCCTTGGAGAAATCGAAGAGGATTAGGATCGTAATTTTCTGTTGGTCAATTGAGGAATAAATGTCTTGGGTAATTTTTAAAAGAGCGGATTGTGTAGAATAACCTGAACGGAATCCTGATTGAAGAGGAGTTAGGAGATCTTTATTTTCAAGGAATGTAGCAAGTTGAGAATGGACTATTCTTTCTAGTGGCTTACATAGTTTTGATAGGATGGAAATAGGCCTAAAATGCGATGCTGTGGTAGGTGAAGGAACTTTATTCAATGGACGAACTAAGACCTTTTTCCATGCAGTGGGAAAGGAAGAGGTTTGTAAGGAGAAGTTATAAATATGTATGAGAGCAGGAAGGATGACAGAAAGAGTGAGTTTGATAATTTTTACTGGGATTTGATCGGCACCGAAATCATTTGTCCGGGATTTAAAAACAGAGGCTATTATATCATCAGGAAGAATATAAAGAAAGTAAAAGTTATCTGGATTAAATGGAAATTGAGGAATGGAATAGGATAAAGTATTGATTGGAGGCTCATTGGAAGAGGAATCTACAAAAAAGGAATTAAGTTCGTCAGGAGTCACAGGATAATATGTACTGGATGCGTAACTCGTAACCGAAAACTTCCTTAGAATTCTCCACTTAGATTTTGAATCTGGAGCTTCGGATAGGATGTTACGAAAATACTGCGCCTTGGCACGTCGCATGGTAGACTGGGTGAGGTTTCGAAGGGATTTGAAAGTGGAGTAATCATCAGGAAATCTAGATCGCCTGAAGCGCCTTCTAGCTGCATCTCTTCTTTTCATCAGATCTCTAATTTCTTGATTAATCCAAGGAGCAGGTAAACGTCGGAAAGTAGAGGTTTTGAGCGGTGCTAGATGATTAAGACATGTTAGTAGATTAGATGAAAGGCATTCCACTATTTCATCTATAGAGTGGGAGGAATAGATTGGTTTAATAGAAAGGGATAATGAGTCTAGTAGAGGGTTTATATTTTCTGGAGTTAAGGAACTAAGATTACGCCAGGAAACTTTTTTATTGAGGATCTTAGGTGTGGAAATATTGTAGGAGATTTGGATAAGATCATGACATGAGAGAAAGGATATTGGATTTTGAGAAAAGGAAAATAAATTTTGAGGAGAATCAACTATAAATAAATGAAGTAAAGTGTCTGAAAACTGAGTATGGTGAGTAGGTTCGAAAGGTACGATGAATAGATTAAGAGAATACGCTAGGTCTATCAAATAAGATTTATCAGGAGAAACGGAAAGGAGATTTGTGTTAAAATCACCGGCTATTATTATGTTATTGTAAGCGGGAACATAAGTAAAAAGTGAGGATTCGAAGGTTGAGTCAAATTTGACTTGAGGAGGACGGTACACGGTGATAGGCCCGTAACAAAGATTTTAAGGCTTATAGGGAAACATTTAGTAGGAAGACTTCTAGAATTCATAACATTAAAGACGTTTTTAATCGGCTGGTAATATCTTCCATCTGTCGATAACTAACCTCAGAAAAATGCCAATATAAAAAACGAAATCATTTGATCCTGAAGTTTGTGACACTTTACCAATGGACTTTGACTATCGTAGGCATCACTACATATCACATTACACCTAGGGAAGGAATTTCTACCTATCCATGTATATCGTTCGTTTATATTTGTATTGCTTTTGAATAATGAATGGAGGAGCACCATGATGTTGGAGAATCATATTTTGCCGAACTTCAGGTGGAATATCGTGATGAATTTGTGGTTGGATCATTCAATGGATCATCTCATCATTCAATCTGTTGGGCAAACTATGATTTTTCAACCCTGTTCGACAGCAATACAAAGATGAATAAACTTACGATACTCCACATGGAACGGTAGAAATGCCTTACCCTGTAAAAACAGACCCATCTGCCCATAAAATTCACTTCAAAAAGTAGTATTCTTCAACACAATCTGCATTCAGAAGATAATGGCAAAATTGAGGTCTATGTTCATAATCATTGGATTTTAAACGTTACATTGATAATATAATAAAATAAATCCTAAATAATAACAATTAATAGATAAATGTAATAACATAAGATCCTCTGATCTGGTGTCGCTTTATTGACAGTTTTCCTGTATTTTCTATTAAACAATAAATTTTTTTCTTTGCTATTTATTCCAATGAAGAGTTTATTATGTTTAAAATGCACATTTTCATTAAGGGATTGTCATATTTTTTGATTTACACAAATGACTGATTTGTATGCCAAATTGAGAACACCATGTTTTTTCGGTTCCAAAAGTGAATTCCTCCATGAAATTGAAACAAAATCATTTTGTTTAACACATCATTCGAAAGCTTATTAAATTTGCAAGTTTTTGTGAGATTTGACGTTTTGCGGATAGTTTTTTTCGAAAAACTGTGAGCGTTGAAGTAATATAAGACATTGTGACTTTCCCAAATTAGGTGAAGATCAAGCTGTTCTTTATATACCAAGTGTGTAAAATTCAAGGTTGCATGTACTCAGCTATTATAGAAAATGTAATACTAAATCCAAAAATGTGGAAAAATTTAAAAAATATTTAAACACAACGTGGTTTCCTCAAAAAAAGTCTTTGATTTATCGTTTATTTGCAACGGATTGGAATAGAAAGGTGAGTTCTGCGGCATTTTGCTACACTTTTGATCTAGTTTCACCCATTTTTTTTTTTTTTTACACTAACAGATACTCACCCTGTATGTAGTTCTACAAATTTTGTTTATCATTACAATAATTCTACCAAAGAAAGTTTTATATTAAATATATAATATAAGTACATTTTTAAAAGTGATTCATTTTATTAAATTAAAACTTATAATTAATAAAAAGCATAGCCTCTTAAACTCAATTAAAACTTTACCTTTTCGTTTATTATGTAAAATAGATTTATAAATTGAAAAAAAAAACCTTTTGGAGTTTTGAGCGCGAGCGACCTATTTAAGGCCCCAGTGTGCGTCGTACAGTGGGGAAAACAGTTACCATAAGTTTTGAAATCTCGTGTCTTCTAAAAATGTTAAATTAAGTAAAAGCACCATGAATTATCAAATTATTTAATATTTTTTTATCATGTGATAATTATGTAGGGAAACAAAAATAAATAAAAAAATCTATTTATCACTTTTAAATATTAGCGCAAAATGAACATTTAAAACTATTTCATTATTAATCATCATTATCATCATCGTCATATTCATCTTGGTGTCCGTCTGATTTCGGTCTTCATATGTTGTCTGTCTGTACCTACGCAGGTCCTTGTTACGGGATGAATAGCGGACTCGACCATCTCTGCCCCAGGTATCGTACCTAGACTTCGGTGAATACTGAAAGGTATGTAGTACCAAAAATATAAACTAACAAACAATTTTGCAGTTTCATTTGTATATTGGACCTTATCGGTGTAAGTATTGGATATACTGGACATTGTATTTATTATTACATCAAATTGTCATATTACATAGGTTAAATTTTGTATAGCTTTTAAAAGACTCTTTCGACAGTTCTACTTCAGTATCTTCGTTTTGCCTTAACGAATTGATCATGAATTCTCTTACTCTGTAATTTTTATTGAAGCATGATGTCTTCCGACAAACTTCAAAAAGTTTCCTTTTGGAAAAGTCTCTTTTTTCTGAAACAAAAATACGTAACTTTAAAAGTTGTAAATATTTGCAGCTAATTCTTGTAAATATTGTTCTTTGGTTCTATTAGAATAAGTCTACATCAACGGCAAAGCGATTGCAGGCGAATCTTACAGTGAGTGCATCAATAAAATACAAACGGAAGAATTATAAAATCATTAAGTACATTTATACTTTTAAAGTTCATTTTTTCTGTTATTTTCGCTTGAAGATTTCATTCTTAATTAAAAAAAGGACATTGCTGTTGTTTCTTAGGGCTTAAAGACCTTATGTTCTCCAACTAGGGCTGGAAGGACGGGGTATCCTACAGGTTACCAACCTATTCTAGCCAGGGTGGGAAGGTCAATTCATTTGTTTATTCATTTCGAGGGTCCGCCAAGAAATAAATTTTAACTCGCCCAAGTGGGATTCGAACCCACGACCTTCTAGTTACGAGCACGCTGAGATCCTCGCCCCAACTCACTCGGCCATCGAGTCCCCAAAAAAGGATATTAACCATTTGGCTGCTACTGACTACTATATGAGTCTGGTGGTTGCAGTGCACAGGGTGCTACTGACTACTATATAAGTCCGGCTGGTTTGATGCTACTGCTACTAAATCATATTATTCTTTTTTTATCGCCATCTTTGGACTTTTAATAGAAGCTGCAGTGCCCCAAGTTTCCTCCTCCTCACTGTTCGTCGTTTAACATTAAATTTCTTAGTCGTGTGATCACAGGTGATGAATCATGGATTTATTAATACCTAAAGGAAAAGTGAGGAGTGGCACACTGCAAACACTCGTCGATCAAATAAAGCTCGAATGAGCAAATTGAAGATCAAATCACTGCTGATTTGTTTTTGTTTTTGGCGAAAGCGGAATCGGGCACAAAGAATTTGTTCCTCCAGGACAAACTGTCAACCAAGTTTTCTGATTGAAAGACTCAAAAAAAGATCCATTCTCGTGTGACCAGACATTGCAGACAAATGGATGCTCCATCATGACAACACTCCAGATCAAACTAACCTCTCCATAACAGAATTTTTGACTTCAAGGCTCCAAAAAGCCGTTTTCAAGAAAAAACTGGCGAATGTTTATTCTCAATGGGTCATTTATGTTTATTAGGGTACTGAATCCGAATCTAAAGTTTACTACCATGGCAGCTTTTATTTATACCAAAAGTTCTATTTTCAATTGTACATACATCTATCATCTGTTATACATATTATTATCTTCATTTGAAATTAAGATAGCCAGACTATTATACAACCTTATTATACATGTTTGTTATTTTTAGGGGACAATATGTCAAAGAATAAAGATTATTTTTCATTTCATTTCATTATATGTAGCCCAGTGTGAATATACATATGAGACTAATGGCCCTTGGTTAAACCCAGGAAAACATGGAAGAATGGTGTAAAGGAGGCATTTGACAAGAGATGCATTGACTAGTTGAAGAGAAAGACGCTGGTTTAAGACCAAGAAAATTGGGTCAAGCTCTATAAGAAGGTTCCTCACAATGCTAGAGACAAAGTAATTATGTAAATGAGTAATCATCTAAATAAAAAACAAAACAAAAAAACCTGTACTACTTACAACCCATGAAAGGTCTTGGATTCAGTACTTAGGTAAGGAAGTACTGTTTCTGGGCCAACATTTGTGAAAGGAGGATACTCACCAGGTTTCTTCTCCAATTAAGGAAACTTGATTAATTAATTAAGGGAACACTTCGACAAGGCTGGGGTCTCTTGAACTTGAAGTCAAGCCATGGACAGAATATAGATTTTCTGACTTCAGAGTTGGACTCAAAACTCAGGTCCGGGAGCAAGTAGTTAATATATTTAGCTATTAATGATTGATGAGGAGTTGATTCTTTCATCAGCCTGAACGAATTCCAAATAAAATACTTAACTATTTAGTTGTTATTCTCTAATATTTTCTATATTTCTAGATTAAATCATTTTCATCTATTTCATCTATCACCTTATTAGGTGAAGTAAGCTTTAAGTTTTTTTTTATTGTCTTGAGTTTTATTTGGATTATTATATCAATCAATTAATATAATTAAATCATAATAATTATCATTAAAATCAATAAATGACTAGGGGGGCTATCAGAAAGTTCTCATCTGAACTTTAAAAATACCAGTATAACATTACAGAATTATTAGTAAATATTGAAAAAACAATGGGTTATCAATATTAACAAAAGAAAGTAGCAATCACCATTTGTCTTGATTTTTTTTTATTATTTAATATAAAAAACAATATTATTACATGTTCATTTAATATTTTTATCTAACCATATGTTTACCAAAAATGCATATGTAATAAAAATCATGATTTTTTTTTTTTCATTTATACAATTGAAATGTAATTATTACTCAATTACAAATTATTCATGGCAAGCTTAATACCTATTGCATTTCATGTCTAATTCATAATATTTGTTCAACATAAGGAGAGATTTAAAAATTAAATCAGAACTTACATTGTCAGTAGCATCAGATGAACTATTTCGACCTTTGAATTCCGTATATCTTGATTTAAGTTCATCTTCCTCTGTTTTCTTTTTTCCAAATATCCCCTTCATTCGCTCTCCAAGAGTTTTCTTTTTTGAACGTTCCACTTTTGGTGGATCTTCAGGCTTGGCATCATGACGAATCATCCTGGATAGACGTTCTGAAACTGCTGGAGCATCAGATGGTTTTTTCACACCTTCAATCACAATTACACCACCATTAACCACAGTTTCAAAATAACTATTGTTTAATTAAAGCAATCTTTACAAAAAAAAAAATTAATAGGCTTGTTTCAGATTGAATACCTGTATCTGTAATCAGATGTCTATCACAAATTATTATGCTTAAATAAAATTTCAATCAGGTCCTTGTAATAGTTGTACAATCATGAAACTTATAATTTAGTCAAAGTTGAGGAAATCATTTAGTATTCCAAGGCGGAAAATCATCAGAGTTGTAATTACTATCAGAATATTTCAGTTGTAACTATTGATCATTTCAATGGTATATTTGTTTTTCTGATTTCACTATAATTCTGTTTTAATTATTTTGTGTAGCCTATTTTCATTTATACTTTTGTTCATTATTAACATTCGCCATATTGTAAACTAGTTTGCTAATTTTTTCTAAAATACAAGGCCCAAGGATAAAAGTTTGTTATAATGATGTATATAAAAAGAATTTGTACAAGATTTTTTCTTTAACAAATAAACATTTATTATTATTAAAAAAAAAATACTATCAGAATTAGAAAATAGTTTTATTCTTTAAAACCATCTCTAATCATGAGACTTTTAACAATGAAGTGAATTTAAAATATGTATTAAATTATAGCTTATAACAGAAAAATAATTAAATTGAATACAAAAGCAATATTTATATCCTAATAATTCTAAAATACAGTAAAAAAACAAATCATTAGAAAAAAAAATTTCAATACATAAAAATAATATAGCAATAACTATTGTAAGTAATATCTTCCAATATATAATAAATAATATTTACAAAGCTTAATAAAAACAAAGACTAATGCTATGAGACCTAATTTTAATTTTATGTTTGTTACTTGATTTTTATTATTTCATTTTATTTTTGATAATTGAATTATTAGTTTTATCTTTATAATTATTATTTGTTTTATTTTTATCTTCTATTATCATTAATTTTGTGTGTATGTGTACTTTCATATATTCTATGAATAAATGCATCTTTGGCACTGTCACCTATTGCCCTTCATTGAGACAGATTGTACATATGTTTCAATAAAAAAAAGAAATGCTATGAGACATAAATAAAATGGGAAAAATACAGTAAAAAAAAAAAAATATGATATATAAATATATTGTAGAATTTGGAAGGATTATAATATGATATTGGAAAAAAGTGAAAGAGCATTGGCAAGAATCATGTTGGGTATAAAAGTAACTAAGCGTTGTCATCGACTTCAATGTGGATTTAAATCTAAGCCATGTTATACATTACATGGTTAGGAGATTTATTTAATATATAGAAAAGAAATGAGCAAATATCTCCTAATGTATTAACTGTATTAGAAAATTTCTATATTTCTTTATTTGGCCAACATTTCTTGGCTAAGCCATATTTAAATCCATGTGTTTAAAAATAAATAATCATTCTTTTTCTTTTTTCAGTAACTTAGTAATTAGTCCAAGCAACGAAGACCAAAAAAGGCCGACTGGGGGACTTAATTCATGTAGAAGCCAATTTTGGCACAGTTGTAGGGGAAGGTGTCCTTAACAACATACTAAAAGTACTGGGGGGTGGGGGTGGGGGTGGAGCTAACGGAGGGGGGGCGCTCTAAAGGTCGTTTTTTTTCAGTTTTTCGTTAATAACTCGAAGACTCTTGCCCCTAGCGAAAATGTGTTTATGTACTAAATTAATAATTATAAAATTCTTTACAAAAAAGGTGCTATACACTTTTTTGTTAACAGCAATCCTTAAGGAGATATGGAGCGAGAAAAATGAAAATTAAAAGAAAAAACCCTTTTTTATTGTTAAAAATGAAATGTTTATGGTTTATATAATTAATCTTTTAGCGCCCTTGGTTCCAAATATCAAAAACAGCTTACATATGTATGTATGTATGTATGTATGTATGTGTGTATATAGAACTGTGGAGGACGAAAAAATTGGCTAACTTGTGGTAAGTTGCACTTTTCCGCGAAAACACGTTTGTCGGCACTTTTTTGACTATAACTCCAAAATTATTTGTTCGATTTGAATTTTTTTTTTTTATCTGAACGCTAATTAAATTTGCTTTCTGAACCCACAAATGTGAAATTTTGATCAAGTCTCGTAAAACACCCATGCCAACACGTTGAGAAACCCATACTATTGTGCAATTCTTTTATTTTTGGTTCATTTCTCACTACAACTCCAAAAATATTGGTCCGATCCCAAATTTCTTTTTTTTATCTCAAAGCTGGTTAAATTTCCTATTAGATTCTATAGATTTAAGTTTAATAAAGTTCCGTGAAATATCCATTCTACCTCGTTAAATTCCGTGTACTGTTGTGAAATCCTTATTTTTTCGGAACATTTCTCGTTATAACTCTAAAAATATTTATTCGATCCGGAATTTCTTTTTTAAATCTTAAAGCTGGTTAAATTAGCAAATAGATCCTATATATCAAATTTTGATTTAAGTCCGTGAAACACCCACGCCAGCCCACTCAACATTTCAAAAATGTCAGGTTTTGCCAAAACATACACATTTAGTGTGCTAGCATGGGTATTACATGGAATATAATTAAAAGTCATAGATAGGACCTGATTGATAATTTAAGTAGCTTTAAAATGAAATAAAGCAATTTGGAATCGGACATATTTTTAACAACTCGCAGTTGTTAGCGTGCTGGCAAGGGTATTACATGGCATTTTATCAAAATTTGAACATTATATATAGGACCTAATAGAAAATTTAACCAGCTATGAGATGGAAAAAAGAAATTTGGAATCGAACAAATATTTTTAGAGTTATAACGAGAAATGTTCAAAATAAAAAAATAAGGATTTTACAACAGTACGGTACGCGGTATTCAGCGAGGTGGAATAGATATTTCATGGAACTTAATTAAAATGAAATATATAGTATCTGATGATAAATTTAACCAGCTTTAAGATGAAAAAAAGAAATTCGAGATTAGACAAACAGTTTCGGAGTTATAGACAAAAGAGTACCGACAAACGCGTTTTTGAGGAAAAGTGCGACTTACCGCAAGTTAGCCAATTTTTCTTCCTTCACAGTTCTAAAACTATCGATCTGACAAAAAAACGAATAGGACCAAATTTATTGCAAATTTGCTTAGCTTTAATAATGTATATTACACAAAATTTGCTGAAAGTAACGGTTTCCGAGTTACTGGATCAAAGTGCTAAATACATACAATTTTCAACACTTTCCCCCCTCCCCTGCCCAAACCTGAAGATGTTTCAAAGAAATCTTTTAACCACATTTACAGCTAAGGTTGATGAACAATATGCAATAGTCGGATCTTTTTATTTTTGGTTCGATATCAAGGTTCGAATGCTAATTTCCCTGTACTATAATAAGCATATTTGGCTTAACAACAATAATTTTATTTTTAGCAATAAGCTTTCAAATTATAATAATAAACTATTGATTTTTAGCAATAAACATTGCAATTTCAACAATATATATACAAATTTTAACAATAAAAACGTGTTTTTTTTTTACATTTTCCATATTTCCCCCACTATATCTTCTTAAGCATTGATCCTAGAACCAAAATGTATAGAACCTTTTTTGTAAACAATTTTATGTTAATTAATTTAGTATATAAACACATTTTCGCTAGAGGCAATAATTTTCGAGTTATTAACGAAAAACTGAAAAAACCGAACTTTAGAGCCCCCCCCACCCTTAGCTCCACCCCCACCCTCCAGTACTCTTAGTATGTTGTTAAGGACACCTCCCCCTACAACTGTGCCAAAATTGGCTTCTCCATGAATTAAGTCCTCTGAAAATCCTTCGTTGCTTGGACTAAATATGATGAGTAATCTCTAATGGCTTTTCTATAAACAGCAATAAAACTTCAAATGACTCCCACCTCCCTTTTTTTTTTTGGACATATAACTTTGTTTGATAGCTGAGAGTGAGGAATGTGTCATGTATGCCATCAAAGATGATCCCAGAGAACTTGATATTATTAACTTCTAAGATTGTTGAAATTTTTTTTTTTTTTTTTTTTTTTTTTTTTTTTTTTTTTTTTTTTTTTTTTTTTTAAACTGATAAAATGATAGTAGTTCTCTTCAAGTTTCGCATGTTATTGTAATCATAATCAACTCATTTACTAGATGTATATATTTTATACAGTTGTAAATTTCAATAAATGGATATAAAAAAATAAAAAAAAAATATTTCAACAATCTTAGAAGTTAATAATATCAAGTTCTCTGGGATCATCTTTGATGGCATACATGACACATTCCTCACTCTCAGCTATCAAACAAAGTTATATGTCCAAAAAAAAAAAAGGGAGGTGGGAGTCATTTGAAGTTTTATTGCTGTTTATAGAAAAGCCATTAGAGATTACTCATCATATTTAGTCCAAGCAACGAAGGATTTTCAGAGGACTTAATTCATGGAGAAGCCAATTTTGGCACAGTTGTAGGGGGAGGTGTCCTTAACAACATACTAAGAGTACTGGAGGGTGGGGGTGGAGCTAAGGGTGGGGGGGGCTCTAAAGTTCGGTTTTTTCAGTTTTTCGTTAATAACTCGAAAATTATTGCCTCTAGCGAAAATGTGTTTATATACTAAATTAATTAACATAAAATTGTTTACAAAAAAGGTTCTATACATTTTGGTTCTAGGATCAATGCTTAAGAAGATATAGTGGGGGAAATATGGAAAATGTAAAAAAAAAACACGTTTTTATTGTTAAAATTTGTATATATATTGTTGAAATTGCAATGTTTATTGCTAAAAATCAATAGTTTATTATTATAATTTGAAAGCTTATTGCTAAAAATAAAATTATTGTTGTTAAGCCAAATATGCTTATTATAGTACAGGGAAATTAGCATTCGAACCTTGATATCGAACCAAAAATAAAAAGATCCGACTATTGCATATTGTTCATCAACCTTAGCTGTAAATGTGGTTAAAAGATTTCTTTGAAACATCTTCAGGTTTGGGCAGGGGAGGGGGGAAAGTGTTGAAAATTGTATGTATTTAGCACTTTGATCCAGTAACTCGGAAACCGTTACTTTCAGCAAATTTTGTGTAATATACATTATTAAAGCTAAGCAAATTTGCAATAAATTTGGTCCTATTCGTTTTTTTTGTCAGATCGATAGTTTTAGAACTGTGAAGGAAGAAAAATTGGCTAACTTGCGGTAAGTCGCACTTTTCCTCAAAAACGCGTTTGTCGGTACTCTTTTGTCTATAACTCCGAAACTGTTTGTCTAATCTCGAATTTCTTTTTTTCATCTTAAAGCTGGTTAAATTTATCATCAGATACTATATATTTCATTTTAATTAAGTTCCATGAAATATCTATTCCACCTCGCTGAATACCGCGTACTGTTGTAAAATCCTTATTTTTTCGGAACATTTCTCGTTATAACTCTAAAAATATTTGTTCGATTCCAAATTTCTTTTTTCCATCTCATAGCTGGTTAAATTTTCTATTAGGTCCTATATATCAAATTTTGATAAAATGCCATGTAATACCCTTGCCAGCACGCTAACAACTGCGAGTTGTTAAAAATATGTCCGATTCCAAATTGCTTTATTTCATTTTAAAGCTACTTAAATTATCAATCAGGTCCTATCTATGACTTTTAATTATATTCCATGTAATACCCATGCTAGCACACTAAATGTGTATGTTTTGGCAAAACCTGACATTTTTGAAATGTTGAGTGGGCTGGCGTGGGTGTTTCACGGACTTAAATCAAAATTTGATATATAGGATCTATTTGCTAATTTAACCAGCTTTAAGATTTAAAAAAGAAATTCCGGATCGAATAAATATTTTTAGAGTTATAACGAGAAATGTTCCGAAAAAATAAGGATTTCACAACAGTACACGGAATTTAACGAGGTAGAATGGATATTTCACGGAACTTTATTAAACTTAAATCTATAGAATCTAATAGGAAATTTAACCAGCTTTGAGATAAAAAAAAGAAATTTGGGATCGGACCAATATTTTTGGAGTTGTAGTGAGAAATGAACCAAATAAAAGAATTGCACAATAGTATGGGTTTCTCAACGTGTTGGCATGGGTGTTTTACGAGACTTGATCAAAATTTCACATTTGTGGGTTCAGAAAGCAAATTTAATTAGCGTTCAGATAAAAAAAAAAAAAATTCAAATCGAACAAATAATTTTGGAGTTATAGTCAAAAAAGTGCCGACAAACGTGTTTTCGCGGAAAAGTGCAACTTACCACAAGTTAGCCAATTTTTTCGTCCTCCACAGTTCTATATACACACATACATACATACATACATACATACATATGTAAGCTGTTTTTGATATTTGGAACCAAGGGCGCTAAAAGATTAATTATATAAACCATAAACATTTCATTTTTAACAATAAAAAAGGGTTTTTTTCTTTTAATTTTCATTTTTCTCGCTCCATATCTCCTTAAGGATTGCTGTTAACAAAAAAGTGTATAGCACCTTTTTTGTAAAGAATTTTATAATTATTAATTTAGTACATAAACACATTTTCGCTAGGGGCAAGAGTCTTCGAGTTATTAACGAAAAACTGAAAAAAACGACCTTTAGAGCGCCCCCCCTCCGTTAGCCCCCCCCCCCCCCCCCCCCCAGTACTTTTAGTATGTTGTTAAGGACACCTTCCCCTACAACTGTGCCAAAATTGGCTTCTACATGAATTAAGTCCCCCAGTCGGCCTTTTTTGGTCTTCGTTGCTTGGACTAATTACTAAGTTACTGAAAAAAGAAAAAGAATGATTATTTATTTTTAAACACATGGATTTAAATATGGCTTAGCCAAGAAATGTTGGCCAAATAAAGAAATATAGAAATTTTCTAATACAGTTAATACATTAGGAGATATTTGCTCATTTCTTTTCTATATATTAAATAAATCTCCTAACCATGTAATGTATAACATGGCTTAGATTTAAATCCACATTGAAGTCGATGACAACGCTTAGTTACTTTTATACCCAACATGATTCTTGCCAATGCTCTTTCACTTTTTTCCAATATCATATTATAATCCTTCCAAATTCTACAATATATTTATATATCATATTTTTTTTTTTTTACTGTATTTTTCCCATTTTATTTGTGTTTACACTAGAAGGTCTCTAGGCCATCTTCTTTTCAGACGCCTCGGAGGGTTATCGGGAATAGAATGGGAAGCAAGTAGAAGGACTAGTGGAGTTGTGTGGTTATGGAGTATACTATGAAAGGATAGGTATCTGGTTTGGGCTAAATCAGAAACATAAGGGACTTTAAGATCTTTATGGATAAGTTTGTTTGTGACAAAGTAAGGAGCATTAAGGATTTTTTGAAGGATTTTGGATTGTAAGGATTGGATACGGGAAGAATTAGAAGGTTTAGTTGAGCCCCAAAGCTCAACTCTATATGTCCAAACAGGTCTGATAACTGTCATGTAAATGAGTCTTTTGTAATAAATCGGAAGGTTTGAGCGTTTGTCTAGTAAATGTTGAAGAAGTCGAAAACGACGAGCAGTTTCCTGCTTTTTTAGTCTCGTATGTGGATTCCAGGTTAAACGTTTGTCTAGTTGGAGTCCAAGATAGCGGATCTGTTCAACAGGGATCAGTGGGATATTATTAAAGGATATTATAGGACAAGAAGACGTAGGTTTACGGCGAAGGGTAAAGGTTATTTGGTGGGATTTGCTTGGATTTATTTTAATTCTCCAATTTCGACACCATTCTTGAAGGTTTAGGACATGAGATTGGAGTTTTTGTGAGGCAATGAAGGGATCATTATTTACTGATAACACACATGTGTCATCAGCATACGTGGTGAGGACGGTGCTAGGATGGGTCGGGATATCAGCTGTATACACCGTGTAGAGGATGGGACCTAGGATGCTACCTTGAGGAACATCTGCAGTTTGGACGAAGGGGGAAGAATAGGAAAAGTTATGATTAACTTTAAAGTTTCTATCACTGAGATAGGAGCGGATAATAAGAAAGTATGTGGAAGGAAGGAATTTACGGAGTTTGTAAAGCAGCCTCTGGTGCCAGACTCGGTCAAAAGCTTGCTCTACGTCGAGAAAGGCTCCTGTGCAGTACATTCCGCGTTCTAATGCTGAAGAGACCACGTCCACCACGCGATGACATTGCTGGATAGTGGAGTGTGAGATTCGTAAACCAAACTGGTGATCTGGGATGATATTGTTGGAATCTAGGATGGGATACAATTGTTGAAATAATAATTCTAAATATAAGTGATTTGTTAAATCCTTGTAATTATATCAATGATATAGACACCATATTATAAGAATTTGTTAGTTAGCTTCTCTCTGCCATCTTGTAAGTGTGTGTTTGTACTCAGTGCTGTAATGATTTTTGGGCCCTCCAATAAACCTTGATCATTCCCTTCTGTCATGTCTTCGTTATTCACCCCAACAAAGATGATATCATCTCTGTTTTTTTATTTCAAAAGACAAAAGTAAATTAAGTTTAGGCTTTAAGGTTATAGTTAAAAAAAAACAATAAAAATCTGTTCCACTACAACCGATGAAGTGTTTTGGGTTCAGTATTCTGTAAAGAAGTATTGCTCATGACTTTAATATGCACATTTTAAAAAATGATTAATTTGAAAAAAAAAAAAAAAAAAAAACCTATTTGATACAACTTGTAGAAAATTTAATATTTTCATCTCATGTGTTTATTATTGTAACGCACACTTATTGAAGCATAAAAAAAAAAAAAAAAAATTTTAAATGTTTTAGGGACGAGTAGACTGGGACAAATTTCGTTACGATCTAGAAAACAAATTAGACTTGAAAATTTCACTCAAAACAAAACATGATATCGACACCGCCATAGATAAACTTATCACATCAATATCCAACAGCAATAATGATAACACCTCACACAGAACAAATTTTAATTCTCTTCAGAGCAACTTGCCACACCATATTCAGGACTTACTAAGAGAAAAACGTAGAGCGCGAGCAAAGTGGCATAGAACCAGATATCCTTCAGATAAAAACAATTACTGTAAACTAACAAACAAACTTAAGACAGAAAATAAAGAAAATACAAAATTCAAAAATTATAAGACTATACAGAAAACCTTAATACCACCGACAAATCTTTATGGAATACCTCCAGAAAACTTCTGAACTACTAAAAGCACAATCATCCTCTGCTAACCGAATCCCAAACCTGGTCAAAATCTGACGAAGAAAAATCACTTAATTTTGGCCAGCACCTTTTCCAAACTTTTAACCCACATCCTGATATTGTTAATCCTACTCACCTAAAATACATAGAAGCAGAACTAAATATTCCATTCCAAATGCCCCCCCCCCCCTCCCCCATAAAGCATTCCATCCTTCTGAAATATCAAACATCATTCAAAGACTACCTAAGGCATCCTATTCCTAACATACCTATATAATGCTGTCCTCCGTACCACATATTTTCCTGACTCGTGGAAATTATCCATAGTTAAGATGATTCCAAAACCCAAAAAGCCACCTGAGCTCCCATCCTCATACCGTCCTATTTCCCTTTTGCCAATCATGGGCAAAATCCTTGAAAAACTAATTTTAAAACGCTTGTATCCTGTCCTAGATTCCCATCATGTAATCCCAGATCACCAGTTTTGATTCCGAACATCACACTCCACCATCCAGCAATGCCATCGTGTGGTGGACGTTGTCTCCTCCGCATTGGAGCGCGGAATGTACTGCACGGGAGCCTTTCTCGACCTGGAACAGGCCTTTGACCGAGTCTGGCACCACGGACTGCTTTACAAACTCCGTAAAATCCTACCTCCTGCATACTTCCTTATTATACATTCCTTCCTTTAACATACTTCCTAATTATCCGTTTCTATCAGAGTAATAGACCTTTCAAAGTAAACCATAAAAATTTCTATTCTTCCCTTTTTACCCAATCTGCCGGTGTTCCTCAAGGTAGTATACTAGGCCCCATCCTCTATACCAGGGGTCTCCAAACTACGGCCCACGGGCCAAATCCGGCCCGCCAGTGCCATCAATCCGGCCCGCGGCGGCGGCGGGGCAAAAAAATAAAAATAAAATTAAAAAATCATCGATTAATAATAACTCCGTTTTATTTACTTAAGCTAGGTAAATGTTAATAACAAGTGCCTATAATAAGCTTAAAATTTAAATTTACTTTAGCAAATAAATGAAATGAATCCAACAAACATTATAAATATATGTAAACATTATAACATATAAAATACTAATAAGATTTATGTAGTTGTGATTTCTCACTGATAATAGATTGTAGTTTCTGGCACTTGATTCAAATGTTTGAAAAAAAGTGAAATAAACATTTGTTTTCTCGATAATTATCGATTTTTAATAACTTATATCTCGAACACCGTTGAGAGTTGGACAAATATGTATAGAAACAATTTTATAGGAAATTTAATTAGCTTTAATTTCGATCAATAGATTATTTTTCTAGAGTCCACGGTTTCCGAAATATAATCGAAAAACCTAAACACGGGATCTTCTCCCCTTCCCTCACAATTTCCCGTAACCCCAGGGACCGGAACTTTTAGTATATTTACCTTCTAATTACTCCTAACGAAGCCGTGAAGTCAAAAATAGTCGCATAATTCATGCATTGTACACCCCTCATTTCAGCACTCTCACTGGGGTCGCGCTTTTTCCGCGAAAACACGTTTTTCGGCACTTTTTTGGCTATAACTCCGAAAGTAATAGTCCGATCCAAAATATATTTTTTCTATCTGAAAGCTGGTTAGTTACATTTAATAGAAGAACTTGTATATTAAATTTTGATCAAGTCCCCTAAAATATCGATGTCAGCACCTTCAAAACCGCTTACTGTTTTGAAATCCACGTAATACACCCTAGCCAGCACGCTACATATGTATGTTTTGGCAACATCTGACGATTTGGTCTTTTTTAGTGGCCTTGATTGGATATACTACGGAGTTTAATCAAAATTTCATATAAAGGGTCTAATAGTAAATTTAACCAGGTTATAGTTGAAAAAAAATGAAAGTTCAGATCGGAGAAACAGTTATGGAGTTAAAGTGAAAAATGTGCAAAAAAAAAAAAAAAAAAAACTTGGATTTCAAAACAGTAAGCGGCTTTGAAGGTGACATCGATATTTTATGGGACTTAGGACACTGGGAAAAAGTGTTTTCACGGAAAAGAGCGACCCCAGTGAGAGTGCTGAAATTAGGGGTGTAGATGCATGAATTATGCGTCTATTTTTGTTTTCATAGCTTCGTTAGGCGTAATTAGAAAGTAAATATACTAAAAGTTCCGGTCCCTGGGGTACGGGAAATTGTGAGAGAAGGGGAGAAGATCCCGTGTTTAGGTTTTTCGATTTTATCTCGGAAACCGTGGACTCTAAAAAATAATCTATGGATCGAAATTAAAGCTAATTAAATTTCCTATAAAATTGTTTCTATACATGTTTGTCTAACTCTCAACGGTGTTCGAGATATAAGCAATTTGATTGAAGAGCCAGAAACGTACATATGAAATTAAAGCAAATTTAATGATCTACAATTTTGATTCTGACAATATTTCTGAGAAACGATCCTGGAAGGCACTAGTAGCAAGTTTTTGTCTGAACTGGTACCCGCTTCTCCTTTCCCGCGCTATGTCTCGAAAACGGTTAATCCAAAAATAAAAATGAATAGAACAAAAAATACAGAGAATATTATTCTCTAAAAGTTTTGTAACTATTTTGATTGACGGCCGATGGATAGAAATAGAGATATTTGAAAAAAAAAACAACTGATTTTTGTGACCTTTGACCTTGTATATCTAATTATGCTAACGTGCTGAGATCGGTGACTTTCTACCACTTATTTAGAAGACCAAAACAAAGGCATAAGCAAAAATTTAGCTTCATTGGTTTATTTCCGAGATTTGCTGTATAAAACTCATTTGACTGGGCTACTAGTCCCCCACGTAACTACGTATAAAAATGTGTTTATGTTTTTTAAAAATAATTATGGAAACACTGTAGAAATTTATTTGCGCGAGCTTGCGATGTGAGCACCTTAGGATTTAATGTGCTGCTTTCTCCTAACATTCTATAACTTATTATTATTATTAGATTATTATTTATTAACATAGCACTACATTCCTGATAGTAGAGACTTGGCTTGCTCGAGCATAGATCACCTGTCATCACGGTTAGTGCTGCCGCCTTCCAGTTTCTGGCACCAAGTAGAGTTAATGTTTTAGTAACAATACCATCTTTCCATCGTAGTTTAGGTCTTCCAATACACCTCGTACCATTGATTTGTTCAGTAAGAGCTTTCGCGGGCATCTCCTCCGGACTCATTCTGGCAACATCGTAGCCGGGAGAGCTTAATAAACTTGGAGATATCCATATCTTTGTACAGACTTTGTATGTCTGCATAGGATCTTCTTCTCCAGGTTCCTTCCGAGTATACACCGCCAAAGATTCTGCGAAAAACTTTTCTTTCAAACCTCACGAGCGAAAACTCATTGTTCTTTGAAATCGTTCAGCATTCAGATCCATATGTGAGAACAGGTCTGACTAGTGCTTTATATACTCCTAACTTAGCATTCCGAGACAAATGCTGCTCCTCAAGTGCTGCTGTAGAGCAAAAAAGCATCGATTGGCTGCCATAATACGCCGTTCAATCTCGTCATTGATGTCATTTCGGACATAAATCTGCGTGCCCAGGTATACGAATTCCTGGACCACTTCGATGTCATGTAGTCCTAACTTTACTTATCCACACTTTACTGACTAGGGGCTCGATAAACTTGTACTTGGTTTTGTCTCCGTTGATGGATAGTCCTAGTCTCTTCGCCGAATTGTCGATTGCAGCAAAAGCGTTTTGTACTGCTTCTAATGATCTTCCGACTAGATCTATGTCATCGGCATATCCAAGAACTCGTACACTTTTGTTTAGAACTGTGCTTCCGGTTTGGATTCCGGAATCTCTTATGGCTTTTTCCAAACAAAGATTAAGTATAAGGCAAGCCAGACTATCTCCTTGTCTCACACCTGCTGTCGTGTCAAAACCTCTTGAGAAAGCCCCATGCATACTTACAAAGCATTTATTGCCTTCCATTGTCATTCTCACCAGTCTGACTACCTTCTGGGGTATATTCATTTCTGTCATGGCCATTTATGCTTCCCCTCTATCAATCGATTCATAAGCCTGCTTAAAGTCTATGAAAACATGATGGGTATTAATACGAAACTTCTTGTATTTTTCAGGATCATCCAGAGGTTAAAATTTGTTCAATAGTTGATTATCTTAACGAAGCCACACTGATATTTTCTAATTTCTTTCCCTGCGTATGGAATCAATCTCTTGTATAATATGCTGGAGAGAATTTTGTATACTCATGGAGGTACTGATGTACCTCTCCTTGTTACAATTCTAGGAATCTCCTTTATTATGGGATTGAGTGTATAATCGCTTTCTTCCACTCCATAAGAAGGCATTCATCTCTCCAAATATCCATAAATAGATCCGGCAGGAAAGTAACCAGTTGAGGGTCATAATGTTTATATATTTCCGCTGGTATGTTATCAGTACTTGGAGCTTTATTATTCTTTAGTTTTTCGATGGTCGCTGCTATTTCTTCCCCGTCTGGTGGTTCAATCTCTATTCCTCCAGCCAGTCCCCCTGCGATGATGGTATCATCAGTAGTCAGCCCATCTATCTAATATTTTTTGCTTTTTCGTGATTAGCGAGCCATCTTCTGCTTCGCATGCGGGAGTCCTGGATTTAAATAATTGTCTACCTTCCTTCACCATTTGAAAGGAATTTTTGTTTTTGAAAGATTTTTCCATATCCTCCATCTGCTTGCTTTCCGCCATCTTCTCTTCTTTCTTCGATGAACGTACTTCTCGCGACTCCTTGTGGCTTTATATTCATCCATCGAACTTCTTGTGTGTCTCCGTTGAATCATGTTTTTATAGACCTTGTTCTCTCTATCTGCTCAAGCAAGGCATTCCTCATCAAACCATGGTCTTGTTTGTTTCTGTTTCCCTTGAGACCCAGAACTTCTTCTGCTGTCTCAGTTAACGCATTTCATAACACCAACTTTAAATTTGGTACTGAAGTTGCTTTTGGTACTTATATGTTTGAACAAGTTTCTGAATTTGTATACCATGGCTCATAAGTGACGTGAGACAACAGAATCTCGACTGATGTCCGGAGAAAAATTATCTTAGCGAATCACTGTTATTATGGACTCCGCTCGCATCTTTCTAGCAGCCTCGTCTCTCACAGCACTAAGGTTATCCGATACAAGACCTTCATTCGCCCTGTTTTACCTTATGGCTCTGAGACCTGGACCACTACAAAGGCTGATGAAAATGACCTTATTTTTGAAAGGTGCACCACCCTGCACCACTCTTACTGGCCCTGATCAGCCACACCTCTCTCCCTTCACTTTTGCCCAAGTGCCATCAGCCAGCGCTCAGACTATAACTTCCTTTAAACATCATCTATTTCTTTACCTTCTCAATTACCATTCTTCCGAACGTATATAAAATATGAATATTTTAGTAATATATATTATTATAATATACGTATGTTCTATTTTTTTGTCATTATCTTTTTTATTTTGTAACTCATAATGCAATTATTAATCACTTGTCATAGCTAAACGATTGTCCTATGTATTGCACTCATATTTTATTCATAAGGGACAAACTGTCCCAGAATAAAGTTTATTTTCTTCTTTCTTTTTTCTGTATGCTCCATCAATATAATAAGGAACAAATATTCACGCCAATGATTCTTTTGGTGATCATTGCATACAAAAGAAACCCAGGTTTCAGGATTTTTCATCTTTTCAATAGGCATGTAATCAGCGACCGTCGATTAGCTGACAGTTTTTATTTTCCGCTTCTTTTCCACACTAGTAATTAAGTCAAATCAAAATACTGTTACAAAGATGTTTTTGAAACACACACAAACCCGCTAAGGCGTTACGAACTACTACTATAGCACCTCTGTTAGCGTTTTTATACGTCAATTACTGTCATCAAGAAATGAGTAGAATACACCAGAACTTCGTAACATTACAGTACAACACAATAATGATTGAAATAGGGGCTTTAACTAGCTTCTTCTCGCTGAGGGTGCGTACTCGGAGACTATTCTATAAAATATAGGTACCGGCAGGAAAATTAAAATGGTGTTGGCCCGCGGAGCCCTTGGAAGTAGTTAGTGTGGCCCGAAGGCTGAAAAGTTTGGAGACCCCTGCTCTATACGGTGTATACAGCTGACATTCCAACTCATCCTACCACTGTACTCACCACTTACGCTGATGACACATGTGTGTTATCAGTAAACAATGATCCCTTCATTGTCTCCCAAACACTCCAATCCCATATCCTAACCCTTCAAGAATGGTGTTAAAAATGGAGAATCAAAATAAATAAAAAAAAATCTCACCAAATAACCTTTATCCTTCGTCGTAAACCCACTACTTCCTGTCCTACAGTATCCTTTAATGATATTCCACTAATCCCTGTTGAAAAGATCCTAGGACTCCACTTGGACAAACGTCTTACTTGGAATCCACATACAAGACTAAACAGACAAGAAACTGCCCGTCGTTACAGATTACTTCAACATTTATTAGACAAACTTTCAATGCTCCCAGTTAATCACAAAAGACTAATATACATGACTGTGATTAGACCTATCTGGACGTACGGAGTTAGCTTTGGGGCTCTACTAAACCATCCAATTAATCTCGTATACCTTACAACCCAAAATCCTTCGAAAAATCCTAAATGCCCCTTACTTTGTCACCAATAAGCATATCCATAAAGACCTTAATGTTCCATATGTTACTGAGTTAGCCCAAACCAGATACCTATCCTTTCATAGTAAACTCCATAACCACTCAAATCCATTAGTTTCTCAACTTGCTTCCCTCACTATTCCTGATAATCCTCCGAGACGTTTGAAAAGAAGATGGCCCAGAGACCTTCTAGTGTAGAATTTTTATTAAAGTGCTACTGATGAGTAGCATGCTTATGCTTTGTCACGTTATTGTAATAGTTAACAGCACATTTACTGGATATATAAATTTTGTAGAGTTGTAAATATCAATAAATTGTTATTAAAAAAAAAATAATAATAAAATGTTTTGCATTTTTTTCGAAACACTCAGGGGGGGGGGATATAAATTAATATAAATTTATGAAGAAGTCTGGTTCTTAAAACTTTCAACTTTTCTAGATTTGTAGAACTTTAAAAAAAAAAAAAAAAAAAAAAATGCCTCTTCAAGATTATTATATATATATATATATATATATATATATATATATATATATATATATATATATATATATATGTTCTTGAGGCTCAGTCAAGAAATAAAAACAACTATTTTGGCGACGTTTCGAGACTATATTGTTCTCATAATCATGCCCTACAGTGAAAAAACAGGTTACAATAAAATTATATCAGGAGGAGTAGGAAACTACTTAGAATGTTACTGGTGGATATGCTATTGGTATCTATTACTATTACTTTAGTACACAACTATCACGTTGAAAGAATTTTTCTGTCAGGTCAGTTGTTTACTAGAACTATTATAATTTAGTAGTAGATACCAATAGCATAAGTAGTTTCCTACTCCTCCATATTTTGTTATTATATGTATTTAATTATTCTAACACCTCTTGTTATATATTTATATTGTAGCTAACTTTATGTTTTGAAATAACTTGTATAACTTATATAATTTTATTGTAACCTGTTTTTTCACTGTAGAGCATGATCATGAAAACAATATAGTCTCCAAATATCGCCAAAATAGTTGTTTTTGTTTATTGACTGAACCTCAAGAACCTTACTTACCATATATATATAATCTTGAAAAGGCATTTTTTTTTTTTTTAAAGTTCTACAAATCTATAAGATTTGAGTGGTTATGGAGCTTACTATGAAAGGATAGGTATCTGGTTTGGGCTAACTCAGCAACATATGGAACATTAAGGTCTTTATAGATAAGCTTATTGGTGACAAAGTAAGGGGCATTTAGGATTTTTCGAAGGATTTTGGATTGTAAGGATTGGATACGAGATGAATTGGATGGTTTAGTAGAGCCCCAAAGCCCTTAACTTAATATATAAGTTAAGGTGTATAAGGGAGTAATATACCTCTTAATTCCTGAACCTAATCCCAAACATCCACCGATTGTATATAAATTAGCGTTTTTTCTTGTTTATTCGTGGTTATACTCTGTTTCTCGTCGTTTCGCGTTATTACGTTGCCATTTTTCTCGTTTTTTTGTTTAATTCGTTTTGCTGGTGTTTCGTTAGATTGATTTCGAGGGGTATCCTCTTTTCTGTGCAAGGAGACTTGTTTTAAATAGAAAACGATGTAAGTAATTAGCTGAAGCGTAACGGTTTTTCTTTTATATATTTTTTTTTTTCTGAGTGAGATCTAAGAAGTATGTGTCAAAATATTGTGGAACGTTTAAGTTACGTACAGAAGTGTTTTATTTGTATTATTATTATTACTATTATTTTTTTTTGTAACATTGCTTTTTATATGTTTGAATATGGTTGGTTGTTTGGTCTATATTAGGAGTTTACGAGGATTGTTAGTAAACTGGAGGGGAGGGGGAGGGAGTTAAGGTGTATAGGGGAGTAATGTACATCTTAATCCCTAAACTAAACCCAAAAAACTACCGATTGTATATAAAGAGGATTGTAAGGCAATAAAGTTAGTCTTTTTCTAGGAGTTGTGTGAGTCACTAGGCTCCCTAATTTACCTTTTTTTTGTGTTTCTCTTCTGGAAGAACTTAACTTATATATATTTACATACATACATCCACATACAATATTTATATAGTAGGAGATCAATTAAATTAATAAAAAAATGTTATGAAGATAAGAGGGGTTCTACGGGATTCCTTAAAATTCGACAAAATTAATTTAGCTAAGAAAACAAAGGCGTTCTATAACAGTTTTAGGAAGTACGTAGAAAGGTTTATAAGTTTCCAGACTGAAAGAGAAGGAAAGGTGAAAGAAAAAAAAAAGGTCTAATGTTTTCTCCTCTTAGCACTACAACATGAAAAAAAATTCTTCTTTGTTTGAAAATTGGTCTTCCATAGCTGCTTAGACGTCTTGGTTAAGTCTCCTTCCACGAAAGTGAGCTTTCAATTTCGAGAAAAGGTAGAGGCTAAGTCAAATACCTCTTCTCAAAATATTTCGCCTTTTCTCGTTGATGGGGGTCTGGCAAGCGAGAAGTACGGCTGGATAATACTCGCTGTTTACTGTGGTGTTACTTTCCTTAAAATGAATCGGCAGTATGCCTCTAAAATCCTAAAAAATAATGGCCTTTACTTTCGTCCACTGCGTGAATTTTGCCTTAGTGGAGGCGTTTCTCCTGTATTCCCTTTTGCTGATCATTTTCAAATAAAACTGAGTTAAAGAAACTTTTCGGACCGGCATTTAACCCACGTCAAAATTTCTTACTTGAGTAGACAAGTTCCTTTTTTTAGCAGCTGAAAGAATTTTCAGACCCCATATAGCATTCACCTTGCACAAGTGAAAATGTTGTTTGATGATCCTCAAAACCCCTGTTTTTGAAAGCGCTAACCTACGGATATACGTTTCGTCTTCCGTTGCCCATTAGACAAAAATTCAGGTTTGACAAGTTGGATTGTTTCTGAAGTGTCAGTATCTAATTGACGACTAGGGTGAGGTCAGAGTTTCTCACTCTGACTTTAATATTTTGAAGATTATATTATCCAAACGTTCTTTAATTTGGGAAGAAGGAAGGAAATCTTTGAAAAAGGTTTTAATTAGGGCAAGGCATTGTATCTTGAGCATTGTGATAATAGGAAGTTTCTTTAAGGTTAGATAAACACTGATAGAACTAAGAAAATGCAGGCAATATATATGATGAGAAGAGACATATAGGTATTTCGCGGGGCAGGTCTCGGCCTGCTTGAAGGTAAGGGATTTGGGTAGGCCGGAAAATTATGGACCGTACGTATGATGTATAGTTATTTTAGATCATCAACAATTAAAATTATTTTATTATGAAATAATGCACCATTTCTTGCACTCCGTGATGGAAGAGTAGAGAATTTTGAAGAGCCTTTAACACCATTTGCAGCCATAGGAAGTGTCTCAAAATAAACAGGACTATCTTCGTCTTCAAGCACTTGAGGCAGCCTTTCCTTCGTACCTTCAATAGACAAGACATAAATTCTATGAAAAATATATACAGACACTAATATAAATAGACCAATTCTATCTTCTAAAGATAAATTTCTTATAGATATTTCTATTTTTATGAACTACTTGCTATAAAAATCATCTAAGAAAGAAGACTCGCCTGTTATCAAGTAAATTTACTTAAAAGGACTAAAAATTTACAGATTACCATTTGAATACTTTTGAAATGATCGAGATGATAATTTAATCCGGAATCCATTATTATATGCTTAGATATAGAAATGGACTTCTAATACTATAATCAGCCATTTTGTTATTGCATTGATAAAAGATCGTATAAATGATACTACTTACTGATTCGTTTAATGTGCACGGCTTTATTGAAAGAAACCTTTGGCCTGAGAGAGACAGGGCTGTAATCAGTCCTCAAGGAATGGGACCTTTGGACACCTGGCATATCTTTGCATTTCTGGAACAATTGTAAAAATGAGACTCAAAAAATTTACTATAGTACAGGAAAACATATATTATTTTAAGAATAACCTTTAAAGTTCTTCATCAATTCGATTCAAAGTTCAAAAAATGTCGAAATGTTTTAAAAAATTAACAGGCTTATAAAGAAATATTTTGATACATTCGGTGAGGTGGCTTTCGTATTTAGAGATCGTTTTCGGGGTTCACAAGGATTTCGGGGCCACTATTAAAATTAGGCAAATTAAATATGGATTAGGATTGAAATGGCGGATTGAGATAGAGAAAAAAACGCAAATGGGGCGAATGATGAAATGAATTGAAAAATAAACTTTATTCTGAGACAGATTGTCCCCTAAAAATAATTAAAGTGCACATTAAAAAGATACAATTGTCTGGCTGATATTAGTTAAAAATCAGCACATCAGTATTACAAATTAAATTATAAGAAAAAAAAAAAGTAGAGAGAAGAAAAAAAGAAAATATAAATTAAAAATTAAAATTAAGTGAAAAAAAAATAATAATGATAAATAAAATTCAATCAACAGTAAAAATTTTAACACACTTATGTACACTTATTATATATTATTTACATTTTTGAGGAAGATTGAAGATCGAGGAGATGGATAAATAAAAGATGTTTAAAATAAGTTAAGGAAGACGCTTTGCGAATATGGACAGGTAAGGAATTCCAAAAAGAGGAAGCACGGATGACGAAGGATTTTTCAAAGGAGGCAGTTCTATGTGAGGGGGTATATAGGTTGGAAGGTTGAGATCTTGTGTTCAGGTGGTGAATGGAGGAACGCAGAGTAAGTAGGTCTAGAATATAGGAAGGTTTTTGGTTTTTAATGATTGGAATAGGATAGTGCCGAGGAAGTATTGCCGTCGAAAATCAGGAAAAAGCCACCCCAGCTCATTGTACCGGCAAGATACGTGAGACAGTCTGTCGACCACAAAGATGAATCTTACGAAGCAATTCATTAGTCTCCTCAGTCTCATCTCCAGCTCAACCGACAGCCCCCCGTACCCCAAGCACCCGTAATCAAAGTGGGGAAAAATGAGAGAGGATACCAGAAGTTGGCGAGTATTTCAAGGAAAGGAGTCACGATATCTTTGGAGCTGTTTGAGGATTATGATGGATTTTCTGGTAATTTGGGAAATGTGGTTATTCCAGGATAAGTGTTGATCAAAGGAGATTCCGAGGTTTTTGATGGAAATTTGAAATTGGATTGTACGGTTATTGAGGTAAAGTAATGGATAGAAAGGGAGGGAATTAAGGGTAGGTTTTGAACGGATACGGATAGCCTTGCTTTTCTCTGGATTCAGGCATAACTTATTTTTCACTGCCCATCTGCTGATGTTCTCAATATCATCCTGAACCTTACGTGGTGCTTCAAGCATGTCTGAAGGATGGAACGATAGGTAGATTTGGAGGTCTTCGGCATACAGGTGAAACTGGGAGTGGCGTATAACTTGGGGTAGGTCATTAATATAAGCAGAGAAGAGGATTGGTGAAAGGGAGGATCCTTGAGGAACACCTCTTGTTAAAGGTAGTGAGGATGAGGGAGGTTTGTTGGGAATGATAACTGTTTGGGAACGGTGAGACAAGAAGGAGCGGAACCAGTTCAAAGCGCTGTTGGATAGGGAAAGGTTACTTAATTTGGAGAGGAGAATTGAATGATCGACGCAATCAAACGCTTCTGAGAAATCGAATAGGACAAGGATTGCAATTTGCTGTTGGTCCATAGAGGAATGAAGGTCTTGTGTTATCTTTAATAGGGCCGATTGAGTGGAGTATCCTGAACGGAAGCCTGATTGGAGAGGAGTGAGGAAATCTTTGTGCTCGAGGTAGGTGGAGAGTTGTGAATGGACTAATCTTTCTAGTGGTTTTGACAGAAGGGAGATAGGCCTAAAATGGGAAGCTATGGAGGGGGAGGGGGATTTATTCAGCGGGCGCACAAGGACGTTTTTCCAAGCGGAGGGAAAAGTGGAGTTTTGTAAGGAAAATTTTTAAATGTGTAAAAGGGCAGGAAGAATGGCAGGAAGACAAAGTTTAATAATTTTGACTGGAATTTGATCCGTACCATAATCATTGGTTCGGGATTTGAGTATGGAAGTGATTAGGTCATTGGGAAGAATATGAAGAAAATAGAAGTTATCGGAATTGAATGGGGTTTGAGGAATAGGATATAGCATATAAAACTACATTTAACACTGGCCTATATACAACATTTTCACTTCTTTAAAAAAAAAAAAAAAAAATAAACCAAAAATAATATGATTATGTTAAATATTAATATACGCTAAAATTATTATAATTTAATAAAATGATAAGTAATACAAATATTTAATATAATAAATAAATTAATCATAACAATATTAATATAAACAAAAATTAATATAATTTAATTAAAAAGTATGTAATAAAATTATTAAATATAATTAATAAATTGGTAATTAAAAAGTTTTTAATTATTAAATTTTTAATTGAGACCTTAATATGCAGAATAGTACAATTATGGCAAAATATGCATTAATATGAAATATATAAAAATTATAAATGCTTCAAAACAAGTTATTTTGTCCATATTTTAACTCATATTTTTGATAAAATGAAGACTTTCCATAAATCTAAGTCTGGGAGAGTGTAATGCATAGCTATATGTATTCTCTTAGTGGTAAAGTATCTTTTGCTCGTGGGGTATTTTTTTTTTCTTGGCAACAGATACCACAAAGAATATTTTGGTTTAAAATGTTACAAATTTTCTTTCTTATTAATTTATAATTCATTATTTTGAAACACATCTAAGTGGCTATACCTATTTAGCTTTAGTCCGAAAACATCTTCCGACGTGTAAATCGATCCAGATTCATAAGGCTTTGAGTATTTTAAAACAATCGATGCCTCGTTAACACTAACAAGTTCAATTTTTTTGGTTTTGTTTTTTCTAAATAAATCTTCAAATATAATTATTTCTTGCGCTGTTATTGTGTAACAGCAAGATGTGGAGGAAAATAGATACTCCTTTATACTACTGGCAGCTTCCTTCCGTCATAAGGAAAATATCCATTTACTTTTATATAACAAAACAGCCGATATGGATTCACTTAAATAGATACCGCCTTCGAACAAGTGTTTTCTACCTCTTAGGCCGTAAGCGTAAATATTTATTTAAATAACAATAACAATAACAAAGTTGAAAAGATTATTGACTTATTAACATTAATGTCCTAGCAGATCTGTAAAACAGTGTCCTTATAACAGGAGCCATCTCTTAATCCCGCCCCAAACCCCCACCGCCACTCTTCTATATCGTACCTTTTTAGCAAAAGGAGTAAATGGGAAGGGGTCGTTAGTGCTCCAGCCTCCCGTAGAATGCGTTAACAAAGTCGGAATATCCTTCCGCCATCTTAAAACATTTAAATCGTTAAACATTTTTAAAAAAGTGTCCTTTTAAGGTCAACCATTTTAAAACCGTTAAATATTTTAAAACAGTATCCTGGAGGACAACAATGGCGGAAGTTATCCTTCGGATAACTTAAAAAAACCCGTTAAAACAGCAATCCTTAAGGACGAAAACTAATAAAATTCCGCCATCTTAAAACAGCAATCCTTAAGGACGAAAAAGCTAATTCTAATTGTGGATGGAGAAAGTGGCCAAGGATGTCCTTCGGCCTCGAAAAAACGTCAGATCCTGGCAGATCTGTAAAACCGTGTCCTTATAGCAGGAGCCATCTCTTAATCCCGCCCCGAACCCCCACCGCCACTCTTCTATATCGCACCTTTTTAGCAAAAAGAGTAAACGGGAAGGAGTCGTTAGCGTTGAAAACTATCTTCAGCCTCCCGTAGAATGAGTTAACAACGAATTAATATCCTTCCGCCGTCTTAAAACAGTTAAATCGTTAAAAATTTTTAAATAAGTGTCCTTTTAAGGTCCGCCATCTTAAAACCGTTAAATATTTTAAATCAGTATCCCGGAGGACAACAATGGCGGAAGTTATCCTTCGGATAGCTTAAAAAACCGTTAAAACAACATCCTTAAGGACGAAAAACTAATAAAATTCCGCCATCTTACAACAGCAATCCTTAAGGACGAAAAAGCTAATTCTAATTGTGGATGGAGAGAGTGGCCAAGGATGTCCTTCGGCCTCAAAAAATCCTGGCAGATCTGTAAAACAGTGTCCTTATTTGCGAAAAAATAGTTCATCAGGGGAAATAGGGAAGTTGGTACAGGGGGTGGAGCCGGTAATAGAGAATTTTCTTAGGATTTTCTGTACTGAGATGGTATTTTAGGAAAAAGGAACATTTCATTGTTTTACTTCTAAAAAAAATATAAATATAAATATCAAATATAAATTTAAGAATTTAAATATTGAGTGCCCTAAAAAATTAATAAACCATAGAAAATTAAAAATATAAATTCCTGAAATGAAAATAAATAAAAACATTCTTCTGTAGTAAAATATAAAAAATATAATCAATAAAAATAAGAAATACATAAATGCAGGAAAAATGAAATTTGGTCGAAACTGTAAATTGAGCGTCAGTCAAAAATGTTTAAATCCTTTTTTTCATTTATGATGACTACTGGGTGACCGTCATTGCGCCGACATCTCACACGTCCTCCTGCGAACCACACGTATTTAACCTTGCGCTAGCCTTCTTTTGTCTCGCCAGCCAGTAGAGATGTCGATTATTACGCGTCATCTCCTCACCTATATAAATTTTCTCATCGCTGTCCCATCCTAGGTGTCCCGTGGAGAAATCTCTCTTCACCTTTCGGAGTCGGATGACCTCGTCACGAACAGTCCTCCGGACGAAACGTGTGATAATTGACGGGGGCCTAGGGTCTTCTCCTCTAGGTCGTTTTCGCTCCACATAGTCTATATCCTCTACTCCGAGCTTAACGCCCAGAGCAGCTCCAATAGAACAAATAATGCCCTCTCTGGTTTCTCTGGAATTCTTCTGGTTTCTCTGGAATTCTGGAATGCCCCTTATTTCTATGACTCACAGAGGTGGCTTCTTTGAATTTTATAACAGGGCTATTTGGTCTTGACGATATGCACGATGGGCATTGCCATTTCTTTTTCTGTTTCTGACTCTCTGTTAAATTGGCACATTTGGCGTGGTAAATTATTTTACACGTAGTGCATGCAATGGCCAATTTATCGTCCCTGGCGATTGTAGTATTGCAGGCCGAGCACTGAGTCATATTGTGATATTGCTAGTACTTGAAGGCAGTGGAGGGGATGAGTGAGAGTGGGGAGAGGTCTTATCTTGTTAGGTACTGACTATTCACATAATATAAGCTTGCAAGCCTACCTGTAATACGGCTATTAATAATTATTGTTGAACCTTGATTCCAGTTATTATAAATCTTCACTAACTAATGCCGCAAATAACAGCAGAAATCAGATAGTAAGAAAAAAATGAAAACGAACTATTGAGAACGATGAAAAAAAGATTGAGAAAGAGAATATATAGATGTGCACTGGGTAATGGCTAGAGCCAGACTCCAATGATCGTGACAGTTTTGAAACGACTTAAGAATTTTCATAAAATTTTATGATCTCCCCAGTGTTTTATAGGAGAATCTGTCGTGCAGTTTATTTCCAGAGGGTATATTCTCTGAACTGGTCTTATTATCTCCCCTCGTTTTGTCTTCAACTTAACTAGCCTCACTTTTCCCTCACGTCCGGGTAGTAACCGAGTGACTCTTGCCATGGGGCAGTCAAGTCTCCTGTTGTCGTCACTGCCAATCAAAACTATTTCACCTTCTTGTATTCCTCGACTGATTCCTTTGATTCTATGCTTCATTTGACCGAGATACTCTGAACGAAATCTTTTACGAAGATTACGAGGACCCTTGGACGTCCTCTTCGTGCGATAAAGCGTCTAAGTGTTTGCAAGAAGGTTTCTGTTGTCATTGCTGTTAATAACTCTAAATGAATGGCTCGATATACAGCGCAAACGAAAACACAAATCCAAATTTTGTTCTTCGGTTTGAGATACAATGGACCAGCAACATCAATACCCGTGACCTCAAAAACTGCTACTTCCTTCACTGGTAACGCTGATGCTTTTGCTTCAAGTCTCTTAGCTATTTGTTTTTTGTTAATATTTCATCTCATACTCACCTCTGGTTGTTAATTCTGTTTCTAGCAAGTCTTCATTAAAACTTTCTTGATCCAACATAAAATTATTAATTTCTTGGTCAACGTCTTGCAATTCTGAAAACTTTTTCTCAAGTAGAGAGAATATAGATTGTACTTGCATTTCATTTTCAGGATTTTCGAGGAATTTTTCAATTTTATGACATTGTTTCATAAAATATGACCTAATTGCAGTTCTTGATTTCTTGGCTTTCTCCATTTCTAATATGTCCTGTCACGGTCGCCAAAAAATGTACTAGCAGCCAAGAAATTCTTAGAAACTATAGCAAAATAAATTGAAAACAATGTTTAACTGGTGAAATTGAAAAATATAACCAACTCATTCAAACTTTATTCTTTTAATCAATATATTAACATCTGCCAGGTAACCATGGTAACAAACAATATATAATATTAAATTGCCAATTCACTTAAAAATCTTCTCTGATTCAGCACAGGAGCATTTTCACATTACAGATTCAAGAATAGATGGTTAACCCGCCTCACAACGGATGCTACTCATGTGAACCTGGTAGCTAAGATATAAACTAAGTACATAATAAATAAGATAAACCAGGATCCAGGATTTTTTTGCGGATGCCACTCGAAAAAGGTAACACTACTGTCCCGGAGCCCCACGCAAAAAATGTGACTCACTTCATAATCAGGTTTATGCTCATAAAATGAATATATCTACAAGCCTGGTATAAAAAGTAGAACCTCCCTTCATCTTAAAGCCGATGGAATATAAAATCTTGTGGATACGAAAGGAATGGGGGGAGAAATTACTCATTTCATACTGAAAACAATTCTTGCTAAATCAATTATTTTTTACTTTCCTTTTTTAAAAAGCATTAAATTCTGTGTTGATTAATCTCTAGAACATAAAATCGTTTCAGCGTTTTAATCTCTGCACGTGTTCAAAAATTGACTGTAACTCGGAAACATTTTGTTCTATACAAAATTTGTTTTTAATCTAAGATCTTACATTTTAAATTTACAATCATACTTCATATATATATATGAATTTTTGATCAGGCTCCGTAAAAAAACCAAGCCCGCACACTAAATGTCTATGTTTTGGCAAAATATTACGATTTTGATATGGTCCTTGGGCTGGCGTACGTATTTTACGGTATTTACTCAAATTCCATGTATAAGGTCTAATAGTAAATTTAACCAGGTTTTTTATCATAAAGCAAAAAGTTAATAAAAATAAAATCTTGTGACTTAAAAGGCTAAAGGAGGGGCCTATCTTATGAGTTCATCATCTCATCCACAAAGAATTCAGAAACGCTACTATAGAAATACATATTTTGTGCTTATGAATAATTAACACTATAGCAAAGAATTGAAGGCAATTTCACACATATATTAGACATGAAAAAACAAATATTTTAAATTTATGATTGGAATATTTATGTTATCCCTTTTTTAAAAAGTAAATTAACTATGAATGAATATTTTTTTTTTAGTAATCATATGAATTTGTATTCGATTAATAAAACCTTCAAGGAATCTAGTCAGATACAATTTGATAACAGTTGATGATAACAGTATATATTAAATGATACAAAAACAATAAAAAGCACGTACTAATGTACATTGTAGATATTGACAAGTAGATGTGGAGAGATATAATAACAAACTGTGACATAGTGAAGAGGCAGTTAGTTCACTTGCAAGTCCTTGGTCGAGGACCAAATAAGGCTCGCCCGTTTGAAGGTGACGTCACTGTCCCCTTTCTTCTTAACAACTCTACAAGGACCTTGCTTCTCCCCATTCACGTTCCCCTCAGCTTTTGTTATTGTCTTTTATGGCTCCTCTCTTTATCTCCAATAAACGTATATTGTATCTGCTACCTATAACTTAATAAATGTTGGGTTGTTCTTGTATAAGCATGCAATAATGGCTATATTTTATCCTTTTTCCAGATAATTATATTGTACCAATTACGCCTCTCATTGCATTCTAATATTTAATAAAACAACCTTATCATCCTACTCTAAATTAGGAAAAGGAAAAGTAACAATGAAGAGGAAATACAACATACGATACTTCCTGTTTTCAAATAGGAACTTGCTTAAATTTCACCTCTGAAGGGGTTTTAAAAATAATACGTGTTTCTGCTTTTAAAGCCCAGGTCGAGTACTGTTTAGGGAAGTACTATTTCGTTTACAATGTATGTAGATATTCAAAGCTTCTTCGCAGTTAAAAGGTATTTACTGCAATATTTTGTTTTTCTTTTTAATGAAAAACAAAACAAAAAATATCCACTGCTTTCAACTTGGTTTATCATGATCGTTAAATCTCAGCTATAACTTAAGGCCGTGAAAATTTCGTGCAGTAAAAATTTTAAAAACGTCAATAAAAATTAGCCAAACGTGCAATAAAAATAAAACACATTGAGAAACGTGAAACTCAACTTTCTACTGAAGAATCAAATATTAAGTTAACATAACAAAAACATTTTATGCTAGGTATGATAATTAAAAAAAATATATATATTAAAATATATACAGTAAAACATCAATTTTTTTTTTTTTTTTTTTTTTTTTTTTTTTATTTTTTTTTTTTTTTTTTTTTTTTTTTTTTTTTTTTTTTTACCAGCTATATTAATTTATCAAAGAGAAATTTCTAGAATTTTATTAAAATTTACGGTAATGTACGTTTCCAAATTATGTTCCCTTAAATTATATTGTCGATCATCTATAAGTGTTTCAACTGTGAAAATATGCGCTCCACATTAACGCTTGTGATGGGACATATTTCGTAGCTACTTAAAATTATTGGACCCAACTCTACATCTATGTCTTCTCCATTGAATGCTTTATTGTAAATTTGTAAAATTTTGTGATCCGTGTTTTTTTCTTTAACTAATTTAAATTTATCAAACATTGCTTATCCCTTTTCGTTTTCGATTTTTTCCTAGTTTTTATAATATTAATCTGTGATGTCAGCGTTTTGCTCTTCAAGCTTTTTAATTTGCGAAGGTTGAAGCGATAAATGCTAAATCTGATGCAAGAGATGTTAAAGTATCTTTTTTTACAGATACTGCGTCATCTTTAAAAGCTGAAACAAACTCTTTAAAATTATTAAAATGATCTGAATAAAATAGGGAATTTTCAATCCATGCTGCCCATCAAGTTATCACAAGTTCTGGGGGAAGGTGGCAATACATACTACTTTTATAAGCTGTCAGGCGGTGAGGTACTGGCAATTGTCAAATGCTATCATATGCTACTTTTGAAAAGATAGAATGTCCTCACTTAATTTTCAATGAACATCCACTCAAAAGTCTTCAATCGGAACCAATTGATTTATTGCAAGAAGAACAAAAAATTGTTTTCTCGCCTGATTTAAATCCTCACTGTCAATTTAGGCATTTTCATTATTATTCGTACTTGTTCACCAAACTCAACTCTACTCTAGAATAAAATGAAAATGGATGAGTAGATTCAAAAGTAAAGTAAAATCAAATTAGAAATTCTACGATCGTTAATACCTAGAAAACTTTGTTCAACATTATACTATTTCTCTAACGAGTTAGTTAAAGAAAATGGGAATTTTTTTTTCTTCTTGGAAAATTAGGTAGGTATATGTTTTGTTGATAGATTCAAAATGAATCACAACTTTTCTCAAAGTAAAAAAAAAAAAAAAAAAAAAAAAAAACTTCAGTATTGTTAACGAACAGTGCTTTCACGCAAACCTAAATTTTTGCCATAATCCCAAAAATGTGCAATTGTACGTGGATCCGGTCTTTAGCTATAACACACTGCCTCTTTCTCTTCCCGTTAATAGCCGCCGCGATAAATATTTACTAATTAGCAATATATATTGGTGGGAATGAATCGATGTTTCTATTCATTTCTTGGATATACTCGGTTTTCTTTCTTTATTACGTACATTCAATCATTGTAGTGATTTTTGGAATTTCATCTTTATCATACTCAGGGATGATGGAACCATTGTCACCAATTTATTTATTTTATTTTCTACTAACTGGTTCTAAAGCTGGTTTTCATTTCAATTTTTATGTTTGGAGCCTCAATCAAAAGACCGTTTCTTTATAGTGTAACTACTCGTTACTTTACTGCCCAAGATAATACTTAAATATTAAAAACATATACAGTTTTATGTTTATTGTTCTCTTGTTTATTATTTTATTATATTTTAAATTATGAATATATTATTGTTCAATATTTATAGATAACTCAAAGAAGTGATCATTTTTATTTTTATTAATTATTTAAAAGACAATATGTCTAAGTCTGCAACTATTACATCTTAAAGTCGTTTCTTATAATAATTGCTGTACATTCTGGAAAAAAAAATTGTAAGGTACTTTTTGTAGAAATATTAAATAATATATTTAACGAATGTTGAGGGTGGCCAAAGAATATTAAAAGGTGTTAACAGGAGTTGATGCAACGGAGACAGTTGAAAAACCCAAACCTGAGGCCACTCCATCAAATTCTTTTAATGGGCACTCTAAATAACGAGAAAACCCATCTTCCGCTAGTTGGAAGGCAGAGAACACAGAATTAACTAGAAGCGGCAAGGAGTTACAGGAGTCAATCACTGTTGGCGTTCTTACCTACTACCGTTCCTCTTTATCTGCTTTATCAACTATGAAGTAATAAATAATGGGAGACAAAAAAAGAGAAAATGATGCTCACTCGGTTTATAGTGTTGGTATTTTATATCACCTTGAGAGTATTTAAATTGTAAACCGCACTTAATATTATTGTTCTCTAAATAAAACCATTTGTTTGTTCTTTCCCGATGCAGATTTTCATTGAAACATTATAATTCATGATACATCCTGGTTTTTAAATATAATATTTCTAATGCAGAGATGATTGATGAGTGCTAAGACTCGTCCTGAGAAACTATGCTATATTAGCAAAAACGTTTCTGCCAATGCAGTGCTTTATTAAGCCTCCGACTTGGGTGAAAGTCTTTTATCCTTGGAGATTTACCTAAACAATTTTTCACTTATTTTACAAATCTCAGTAACATCAATACTTGATAGGATTAACCCCCCTCGGTTCTTAATTACTATAAATCGAACATTTCCAATTTCGTTCGGGTTTGATTCTACGGCTCTCAAACATTTTTCACATTTTAATGTCGAATTAAATTTTCTCATTATAAATCTTGTAATAGGAATAAATCGTAGCGTAAAAATCCGAAAGATTGTTTACAGAAGTCACCTCATTTTGTTGAGCCCGTTTCCTTTTCTAAAACAGAAAAAGTTGAGGAGAATAAGAAACTTTCGTGTAAGTAGAGTAGCTATGCGTATAGTAGAATATAAAGGTACCTGAGAAATTTTAGGTTTTAACCGTTCAGGGAGCGCATCGAAAATTGAAGGGATTTAACAAAGAGAGGTACTCAACTCATCTGTATTTTTTTTTTTTTTTTTTTTTTTTTTTTTTTTTTTTTTTTTTTTTTTTTTTTTTTTTTTTTTTTTTTTTTTTTTTTTTTTTTTTTTTGTGTATGTTACGCGATTACTCGGTCAATTCTGAATCGATTTTGATGATCTTTTTTAGATCGGTAGGGCATACTTCAGAGGTGGTCCCATAAAAAATATTTTGAAATCAACGCAGCACTTTTTAAGAAAAAAAAAAAACAGTTAATAAAAATCATATAAAAATCTAAAATCTCCATGGTAACTAAATCTAAATTATTAAAAAAAAATTGATAATTTACATATACAGTCAACACTCGATGTGTCGTACTTCGATAAGCTGAATTCTTAAATAATTCGAACAAAATATACGTTCGGAATTACATTACACTTAAATTTCACCTTAAAGAGACGATTTCAGTCAGAAAACGTTAAAAATTGTGTAAATAAGTCGAACTGAAAATAGGGTTCAAAAGAGAGAACTTCTAGGACCACCTCTATGAAATGAACTGCGTATTAGACGGCATCGCCTCTATAACTCGATCTCAAATTTAAAGAATTTCATGTATAATTTGTTTTCCTGTTTCCCGTCATTGTTTATCTTTCCAGTTCATAGTTACACCAGTCACTTATTATTAGTTATTCACTCGAGTGGTTTTACAGTGGCTATTGAAAATTCCTTCAATTAACGAAAAGTTAAAATTGATTTGTAAAGTGGAGAAATGAGAAAGGAGTTGGGCATTTGTTGCTAGTGAATTCCCAATTCCGCGTAGTTCTCTTTCAACCATCCTAAAGAATAAAGAAAAGATCGCCACTGGTGGAAGGCGATAAGTCTACTTTTAGGCATCCAAAGAAAAAAGCGCCGTTCAGTTAAAAGTTATATGATAAATTGGTACCGGGTATTTAATTTTCTGTATCAATGATTTTACATGTATGTACAAACAACATACACATTAATGAAAAATATACGTAATGATTTCAACTACAATTTTGTGTTCAATTTTCCCATTATATGAAGATAAGTGGAATGATAACCTCGATAATTCTTTGTTCAGTAAGTCAAACTATTTTTCAGGGTAGCTTGAAGATCGAGAATTGACTGTATAAACAAAAATACTCTCACCACTAAAAAGTAAAAAATAAAAATAATTTTTAGAAAAAAAAAACAAAACCGACTTCAAGATTAAACCTACATATACAAACTTGAACTAAAAAATAAAAAATAATATTTTAATTGCTTCGAAACAAAAACCATTAAATGACAATCAACGAAATTATCGACACTTATATACTTATTCACAATTTATGATCATTTATTTTTGGAGTCGGTGCCAACCAAAACAAACAGAATTTAAAAAAAAATGCTAATTTTAAAGATCCCTCCACTGTTTCATCACCGCCACACCGCTGTCTCCGGCCATTCGAAAGTGTATTGCAAAGGCGGGATTAAATTGTCCTTCTTGGCTGGCACCGACTCCAAAAATAAATGATCATAAATTGTGAATAAGTATATAAGTGTCGATAATTTTGTTGATTGTGATTTAATGGTTTTATTTTCGAAGCAATTAAAATATTATGTTTTATTTTTCAGTTCAAGTTTGTATATGTAGGTTTAATCTTGAAGTCTGTTTTTTTTTTTTTCTAAAAATTATTTTTTTAAAATTTACTATAGAATATGGATCTATCAAAATCCTCTTTGTTCCAATATTTTAAACATAATCGGCTGCGTTTAGATGGCTCCCACTTTTATCTCCTTAAAGCTTAAACCTATTTTTTTCGGGTTTCTTCATCAGTGGGGAGTCTGGTGACAGTCAAACAAGCCAAGATGCATAATATAAAAACATTTTATATTTACTATGAAAATATTACATTTTGTGGAGCATTGAGCATATCATAATGAGATCCAGAACTACAACTTCGCAATACATTAAACTGAAAATATCCCTAAATTCAATAAAGATGAGTGAAACTAATACAAGTAGAAAATAGCTACTTACTTTGTAAAATTAGCTACTAAAGGTATAAAATTAGCTCTTCACTTATGAGCGCGGGTGAAGCCACGACAGAGAATGTTTGTTTATTTATATATATATATATATATATATATATATATATATATATATATATATATATATATATATATATATATATATATATATATATATATATACACTGCCTGTCCGCACTAACATCTGTTGATGAACATTGGTTATTAAATTCTATGAATTCAGTTACAATTAAAAACCGTGGAGGCTTGTTGAGGCCATCTTCAGACGTTACAAGATAATGTGCCATAAGTGAAAAGATTTTTTTAAGTATCTCTTCAAGAAATAATAAAATTGTCAGTGATATTAAATTATCTGTAAGAAATTTGATGGCTCATTGTTATGGGACGAATTTTTTTATCTACTCATCACATTTTGGCCAAGATATTGAAAATGACCACAAGTTTTATCCAATTGAATAAATTGGGAAATCATATTTCAGTATAAGAATTAAAAAAGTAATCAGGTAAAGAAAAACATGAAATGTTGCAAAAACAAAAATTAAGACAAACATGGGCTTTCGGCTCTATGATATTTAATACTCTATGCTTCCATGCCGTTTTTAGTTGCTTCTGTGTTCTGTGGTCCAAAGTAAAAAGGATTTTTATCCAGTTTTTTTTTTTTTTTTTTTTTTTTTTTTCCCATTCCCTTTCTCTTTTATGGATACCCTATTAATGGACCGTATATTTTAGAAGTAATACATGTTACATAGCCATACAGGGATACTACTTGTATGATGTATGTTGCATTGTATTACATATGAGTGATGGTATGTTACATATGATACAAGATAGGGTATAGACACAGTAACATTATGAATTAGTATTTTAGAAACTCCTATGTGGCTGTAAGATACTTATATATGTATATCTGTACTTTGGAACAAAAATGGCCAATGTCCACTATTTCAAAATTTAAGTTAAATGAACGATGTTTCACTAATCCCCGTTGAACAGATCCGCTACCTAGGACTCCATCTGGACAAACGTCTTACTTGAAATCCACATACAAGACTAAAACGACAAGAAACTGCCCGTCGCTATCGACTACTTCAACATTTACTTGACAAACGCTCTAACCTTTCAATGAATTGCAAAAGACTCATTTACATGACAATAATTAGAAAAATTTGGACATACGGAGTTGAGCTTTGGGGCTCCACTAAACCATCCAATTCATCTCGTATCCAATCCTTACAATCCAATATCCTTAGAAAAATCCTAAATGCTCCTTACTTCGTCACAAACAAACTTATCCACAAAGATCTTAATATACCTTACTTTCTTTCTTTCTTACTTTGCTCAAACCAGATATCAATCCTTTCATAGCAAACTCCACAACCATTTAAATCCAGTAGTATCACAACTTACTTCTCATTCCATTCCAGATAACCCTCCGAGGTGCCTGAAAAGAAGATGGCCTCGGGACCTTCTAATATAGTGCTTCATCATGTAGAATCTTTATAAGTGCTACTAATGGGTAGTTGCTTTAAAAACAAGTGAGGTGTCATTTTTATCTATTTCATCACATTTACTTGATGCATTATATTTTTTGTATATACAGTTGTAAATTTCAATAAATAATTTAAAAAAAAGAAGAAAAAAAAAAAGTTAAATGCAAGAATGAATTGAGGATGCGATATGAAGTAATTGTTAAAAGGTCCAAAGGCCTCCCAGTTCGAAGATTATTCAATGATATAGTAAGACTTTGACCCTTTTAACAATTACGATTAATATCAGATCCGCAATTCATTCCTCTATTTAATTTAATTTGAAATTTTGGACAGTGAACCTTTTTGTTCCAAGGTACAGTTATGTTGGCTTAAGAAATAATAATAAGGTATAAAAACAAATTCAATAGTTAAATAACTACAATGGAATAAAATCCCATTAATTAAATTGACTACAATAACACATTAAATACATTAACAAAAAATTGACAAATGAATTAACAAAAATACTCAATGAACATATAATTGAGGAGGACAGTATTGGTTCCTTTTTAAGGTCTGTCAGTCTTAACCTCATTTACATAATCTATTTTTTTAATTGATTCTATTTATCATAACACAAACAATAAATATAAACAACAAATATAAAATGAGTAGTTTACTGGCGGAAACCTAAATCCATCCTTAAACTTCAATAAGCTTGTATCTTTTGGCATCTAGAAAATAAATTAATAAATATTAATATATTCTTAAAATAAATTGATATTCTACTATTTCTCTTTGGATGGTTACCCTGTAAAGTCGAAGGAAAAAGAAATGGAAGCGCAAGTTAGAAAAAAAAAAAAAAAAAAAAAAAAAAAAAAAAAAAAAAAAAAAAAAAAAAAAAAAAAAAAAAAAAAAAAAAAAAAAAAAAAAAAAAAAAAAAAAAAAAAAAACCGAGGCGTTTCTTTTTTTCCTAATATTTTTCGTTCGGACAATAACTATAGATATAAAAGTAATGATAACATTATATTGGGAATTTGATGAGTTTTAATTTAACACATCTTTCTATTTTACTGAAAAAAAGGAGACCTCTGCTACACCGCCTCCCCTAGGACATAAAATCGATTATCAGGTCTAATCGAATCGAACAGATATTATCTAATGCACATGAAACCTTAATCTACACATTCCAAAAAAACAAAAAACAAATTGTACTATATGATTTTTTTTATTTAACTATTTATTGATATTTAAAACTGTATACATATATAAAATTAGAAAATTTGAGGAAGTTATTAGAATGGCTTGTCAATAACATGTAAAGAATGACTCACTAGAAGCAGTTCAATAAATAAATCTACATTAGAAGGAATAAAAAAGGAATAAATAAATCTTTTGAAGAAACATTTTGGTATGTGATGTGATAAAAGAAGGAAAACATATTGTGATAGGTTGAGGTGAAGTAAAAGGCTTTTATTGTAGAGGTAGTGAGGCTGAAGGAAGAAGGTCAAATCTACAAGGCCCACGGGATCTTCAAGGTTCTTTCCTTCTAATTATCTCAAAATGGGTTCCACCACGTCTTTCCTTCTTTCCCATTTCTGTCATTATAACTTGTTGATATTAACACTCGCTAAAACTTCCCTCAATTTAAATAAATGTGCCTTTAAATGGATTTTTATTCGAATGAAACCAAATGACTTCATTTTTTAATTAGAATCAAAGTTGTAAAATATTACAATAGGATCGTTTTAAAACCTTTTCAGGCTACATTATGATCGAGAATTTTAATTTTCACTCTGTAAATGTAAATTGAATATTAAAAAGAATCTTGATGAGGCAATATTTATCATGGTCGGTCAATAAGCAAACGCTATAACTAACATTTTACAACTTTTTTAACTGCTCAGCTTAACTATTTTGTTAGATCCCTTTATCAGTATGAAAAATAGAACTATCTTGTTAAAATTAGGTCAAGGTCCAAACAGAACATCAAAAAGGGAACGAGTTGAGGAGATTAAATATAATATTGACGTGACAAATTGTTGTGATATTTTTTCAGACTTGGATCAAGACGACATATTACCTGACGACTTCTAATAGAAATACGAACAAAGAAAAACAAATCAATATCCACTTACTTAAAACAACCCTTACAATGATATAAAAAAAAACAAAAAAACAAAAAACAAACAAGAAACTCCTAAAATCTAAGGTACATCAAGTTAATATTGTAAAATTACATTATATGCTTACAATGAACAGGACTAAACGCTCATTAAAAATGAATTGAAAAAACGCAATACCGGCATTCATTCAAATATGCCAAAAAGTGAAATTAAACCTAACATAATGTTATAAGGGATGCCCAATAAACTACCAATAGAAGATATATTAGATGTCTTAAGCAATCAATGTCTAGTTATATCAGACACCCAATATCACCTGCAATTCCAGAAAATAAAGAACAAACTCGAAAATTGAGTTTCATAAAATACTGTTGTAATATTGTAATAATATAGCAAAAATAGAAATCCAACAAAGTTATAACTCAATATTATATCACTGAGGAATTTAGTTATGAGACAAGAAACTCTTAAAAAAAAAAAAAGAAGCCTTAAATGCTCATAGAATCATCTCTATCAAAGGAGCGTCCCAATAAAATAATAGACGGCTTTATTCCCAGATGCAAAAGTGTTCCGATCGGCATTTCAATTCATTACAATTCAATGTCAGTTATGCAAGAAAAATCTAACATTTAGAAATACTATTAATCCAACCGAGCAAGCTTTTTGTTCTAAGCCATCCCCAATGGCCTCAAAATACCTTCACAACAGTAAATCGAAATACTACCCAACCATCCTTTGTTGAATAATAATAGGCATTTATTTATTTTAGCAGAAGAACTGTAATTTTTTGATTAATGGCTATCGTAATAGAAAATAACAACCGCTGTATTATTTGGATGTTATAAAATAGTAGTAATATTGATGTAAATTGACTTGAGAAGTAAGTTTCACTAAATCCCAAGTTGGATAGCTATATCTCTTAAAGTGTAAATAAAAATGGATTTTATATTAGGTATATACATTTATCACATTTTCACTTCTTTCACTCAGCAATCGCCACAAAAAACTATTATTTAGTCAGTAAAATATACAAAAGCCCATACAGCTCATAAAAACTGAAACAAAACAATGTTATATTATTTATTTCTTTATTTAATTAAACCTCAACTTACTTTCCTTGTATTTATATTAATAAATCATATCTCTCTCTCTAAATACTGAGGTAGATGATAAACAAAAACGATCAAATTAAATTTGTTTGTTTCAGAGGAGGAATCCCGGATGACAATTTTGGAACTTTTTGATGAATTTTATTCCCATATCTAAAAAGGTTCAAGTTATTAGCCCAATATTCAATTCCCATTAGTGTTTGTGAGTACTGTCTAAATTTTTCATTAAGTACGTTTTTTATTTTGATTAAGTGGAATAGTAAATCATATTTATAGTACATTTGAGAGGGACAGAATAAACCGTGGACTGTGTAATGCATTCATTGATTTATTTATGCTGCAGTGCTATATTTATTATTGGGTTGAGTTCATTTTGAGATTTCATGTTTTTCAGCAACTTACACAAGTCAAATTCTTTGAAGATGAACTTCTTCTTTTTGAATAACTAGATAGTGATCACCCTATTCATTAAATTCTTTACAATGTATTTTTGAATACAGCAAAAGTCCTATATTTATAATCTTTCTGAACTTACCACATCCTGAATTATATCTTTCTAATAAAACGGGTATTTAAAAAAAAAAAGATGAAAAAATCGGAAAAACACGGACAATCATAAAAAAAAAAAAAGAAAAAGAAAAAGAAAAAAATTTTTTTTTATGGGAGTTAAGACGAGATTAGGCTATGGTGGATCATATTTTTTTTGGCGTTGGTTTTCATTCCAGGTGGAACGAAAAACTTGGGGGATTCGTTTCGTTCCAAACCTGTTCAAAGCTGGAATCAGTTCCAAGTTCCGTTCCAGCCGTAACGACCCATCACTAGTCCAAGTGATGAAGGAACAAAAAAAATGACTTCTAATCAAATACGTTTTCGGGCTTTATAATTTCCAGCAGCTTCCTTTTGAAATAAATTCAGGTCCAATGATTTACCAAGAGGAAATTTAAATAATTTTACTAGGAATAGAGGGTGCTGCTTACTTGATGGATGACATGATAATATCAGGTAATGATGAACAACGTTTAGAAAACTTGAATTAGTACTCAAGAGACTTCAAACTTGGGTAGAATTCTTGTGCAACTTTAGGGTGAGAGAAGGGAGAATTTGAAATAAAGGGCACCCAACTCAACGTTGTGGAAGGAACACACACATCCTTGAGTCGGGTAAAAGAAAAAACACAGCTAACGTAGCTCTAGGTGAGGAACTGGGACGTGTCTGAAGCTAGTGTCGTACGTGTTGATATAAAAGTTACATGCTTTATTATTATGTTTTCATATTTGTATTTTCAATTGAATAAATTAGTTCTCAATGACATCACATTATTATAAATTATTAATATCTAAATATACAAAAGATGGGTTTATAGTTTAGTTGGATGGGAATATGAGTTCAAATGGATGGTGTAACTGTGTCTGATTTTTAACTATGCAGTATTATAAAAATTTACCATTTGTATTAATATAATGACAGTTCCATTAGAAATATTTAGCATTTGATTCCCCCAAGATTATTAAAGATTATTTAATCGGAATTATTTTGTAATTCCATCGTATTCATTTTAATTTGTGGGAAACAGAGAGATCTTATTGTTGTTGATTTTAATGGAACTTTGTATCTGTTTTGCTATCAAACTAACCTGTGATTATGTTGCAAATATAATCTAAATTCTAACTCGTATCACATGATAAATTTGATTTTATCGTTATTGTTTATCATCTACCTCAGTATTTAAATATAAATAAGAGAAAAGTAAGTTGAAGTTTAATGAAATAAATAATATAGTAGTGTTTTGTATCAATGTTTATGAGCCGTGTGGGCCTCTGTATATTGTTGTAGATTAGATTAGATTGATTGTTTTTGGACACTCAACTTCTATGGTCTTTAGTGTCCTGGTTCCTTAGTGTTTTCTGTTTTTTTTTTTTTTTGTTTTTTCTTCAATTATATTTTTTCGAAAACGTTATGGTGCTTCAAAAATGTGATAATTTTGTCAATATTATCTTTGTTATCTCCAAGCATTACCGAGTCTTCTTTCCAGTCGTACCTGCTCAAAAAAAGTTTCGTACAGCGGGCATTCCTCGAGGATATGTCTGATCGTTGGTTGACACTGGCAGTATAGACATTTCGGTGAGGCTTCCCTCATTATAAGGTATCCATGAGTAAGGCGAGTATGGCCAATCCTTAATCTTGTGATCACCACTTCTTCTCTTCTCTTTCTCCGATATGATGTATGCCATTGTTTGATGTCACTTTTAATTATTTTTAATTTGTTATCTGCCTGGGTTTCATGCCATAATTCTATCCAAGTATGCCTGGCTAAATACTTAAAAAAATTGCAAACGTCCGAAGGGGTATAAATTGTTTTGATGCCTAGCGAGGAAATGGCTGCTTCGTCTGCGACTTCATTCCCTTTTATCCCCACATGGGATGGTATCCAGATAAGTACTAAGTTCTTTTGTGAATCATTTAACATTGAGGCATATGCCTGTGCCTTTCTTATGACTGGATCCTTGGTATACAGGTTAACAAAAGATATTATGGCAGAAAGGGAATCAGTAAATATGGCAAGATTTTTTTCTTCCAGGTGCATAGCGTAGTGTAACGCCGCAGTAATCGCCCAGCATTCCGCTGTAAAGTTACTGGTGATAGGCGGAAGTTTGTATTTCAAAATCGTAGTGTCCAAAACAACGGAACACCCAACATTGTTGTTTGATTTTGAGCCATCTGTAAATATGAATTTAAAGTTTTCGTATTTTTCTTTAATTTTGTTAAATTCTGTTAAGTATATTATTTCTGAGGTGCTAATTTTCGAATATTTTTTTAGTGTTAAATCTATTGTTGGAATTTTTAGAGTCCATGGTGGATATTTCAAATCATCGGTTGTAGGTTCGAGGTGTTGTATTTCTTTTATATATTTTCCGGCTCTGATTCCCAACGGGGAAGGCAGTCTTTGGTTTTCCAGAAATCTTCTGATCTTTGGTTGGAACACGGGTATCCAAGCTGGATTTTTGTTATTGAATTTTAGCCTACCAATATAACCGCAGGCAAGCTGGTGTCTACGAACAGCTAGTGGTGGTTGCCCAGCTTCAACACAAATGCTACATACAGGACTAGTTCTAAATGCACCTGTTGCGAGTCGTAGACCAGCATGGTGAACCGAGTCAATAGCTGAAAGCTGGGTGAGGTTCGCTGAGGAGTAAATAAAACTTCCATAGTCCAGTTTGGATCTTATCAGGCACGTGTAAACTTTAATCATGCTTGCCCTGTCAGCACCCCAAGAGCAGCCAGCAAGAACTTTAAGAACATTTAATCTCTTGGATGATTCTGCCTTTAACCACTTGATATGTTCTTTCCAGCTCAGTTTAGAATCAAAAACCAGGCCTAAAAATTTAGTACTTGGTACAAAGTTTAAGTTGATGCCTCTGTAAGTTAGTAATGGTGGAGGAGTTGGTGTTCTGTGTTTTGAAAACATTATACATTTCGTCTTTTCAGTAGAGAATTTTAAACCTGATTGTGTTGACCAAATTTCTAAGTTTCTTAGGCAGTTTTGCAATATTCTTTGCATCCTCTCCCGGTCTCTAAACGATAGAAGCAATGCCAAATCATCAACAAACAGAAACGTTTTAATCGATTTGGGTATACTGGTCGTAACTTTGTTTATGGCTATTGCAAAAAGAGCACAGCTTAGGACACTTCCCTGTGGAATACCCTTGTTCATATTTTTGATTGAAGAAAAACTGTTACCTATTCTGACTTGAAAAGTTCGATTTTTAAGAAAGTTTTTAATCAGACAGAGAAGACGACCCGTAAATCCCCATTCTCGCAGCTGTTGTATGACGAGTGCTGGATTCAAGTTGTCGTACGCTTTTTCAATGTCGAAATAAATTCCGATGCATTCTTTCTTCTCTGCAAAGCTACTCAGTATCTCGTATTCCATAGTTACAAGACGGTCATTTGTTGAGCGACCTTGCCGGAATCCACTCTGTGCATTTGATAATAAATTGTTCGTCTCCAATATCCATGTAAGACGCTTGAAAACCAATTTTTCCAACAGTTTACATACACAACTTGTAAGTGAAATAGGTCGATAGTTTGATGAGAATAGTTTATTTTTATTGTTTTTTAAAATCGGAACTATTACTGTTCTTCTCCAGATCTCTGGAAATTCTCCAGTGTACCAAATACGGTTATACAGGGTTAGGAGAGCGTTCAGTGTCTGTTTTGGAAGATTTTTAAGCATTTCATTATGTATGTCATCTATACCTGGTGCAGTCGGTTTCAATTCATTTATATTCGCCTTTAGTTCATCCATTGTAAAAGGAGTGTTGTATGAATTTTCAATGTTGTTGTCGCTATAATCCAAATTTTCTTCATTTTCATCTATCTGATGGTCTTGGGGAGAATATATATTTGAATAGTAGTCTGCAAAATATTCGGCCAAAGTGTTTGAGTCTTGTGTAAAATTTCCATTAATTAATAAACCTGGTTGATAATATAATTGTTTCCCAGTTATGCTTAGTATTTTCTTCCAGAATAGTCGTGGTGGAGTGTCTGTTGAGATTGAGTCTAAAAATAGGTTCCAAGAATCTTTTTTTTTATTTTTAATTATTCTGCGAGCTATTGGTCGTTTTTTTTTTTTTTGTATTCTATTATATTTTTTTGAGTAGGTTCTTTTTGGAATAATTTTAGGGCTTTTCTTCGGTTTTTAATAGCTATTTTACACTCGTTATCATACCAGGGGATATTTCTATTAATTTTTGTACTGGTTGAGGATCGTGGGATTGAGCTTTCTGCTGCTGCCAGGATCGATGATGTAATTTGATCATTTATCAATTCACTGCTACTTCCCTCAGATATATCGGTTTCCGCTATCTGGATACTGCTTTTGAATTTCGTCCAGTCAGATTTTTCCGTAATCCACCTAGGATATCTTTCAACCAGAGTGTTATTATTTGCGAAATCTATGATCAAGGGGAAATGGTCACTAGAGTATTGATCTTCGCTGACTTGCCAGTTGAGGTGAGTATAAATGCTGGAAGTACACCAAGTCAGATCTATGCAGGAGAAAGAGTGATAGGCTGGGCTCAAGTATGTTGGCTGTCCTGTATTAAGAAGAATAGAATCAGAATTGTCAATAAGTTTTCTTATAACAGTTCCTCTCGTAGTATTAGTCGAAGAACCCCAGGAAGTGTGATGGCCATTAACGTCGCTCGTAACGATATAAGGAGATGGCAGGTTATTCAGAAGATTTATGAGATCCATTTCAACAAAATTTTCGGGTGGTAAATATAAATTTAATAGATATACCGGGAAATTTAGGTAGAGTTTGGCAACAATAGCTTGCAAGGGAGTATTGATAGTTAATATCTCAGACACGACCCTGTTATGTACTGCAACCAACACGCCACCACACGCTCTATTTCCGTCTATGTAGTCGTTTCTGTAAATTTTGTAATCTTTTAATTTAAATTGCTTATTTGGTAAAAGTTTACTTTCTTGTATACATATGGCTACAGGTTGATATTTGTTAATTATCAATTTTAGTTCTTCATATTTATTCAAAAGTCCGTTACAGTTCCACTGAATAATAGTTTGCGGTAGTGACATTTAATGAGAAAAAAAAAAAACAAAAAAAAAAAAAAACAACAAAAAAAAAACATGAAGACGAAAGAGTAATAGAAAAATATAGAAAAAACTAAAACTGAAATAGTAAATATTAACTAAAATATATGATGATGAATACATCAATTAATTTCCATTTTTTCTTTAGTCTTTGAAGTGCATCTAGTTTTACTTCTGGTTCGTCTTTGTTTAACTTCTGTCCATTCTCCATGTTGATTTTGTGTAAAATCAGAGGCAATGATAGTATCAATAGGGGGAGGATAGTTAAGGGTTTGGGATATGGGGACCACCTCACCTGGGGGGGGGGGGAATTTGTGCAGATGAGGTTGAAGGTAAGGAAGCTGGAGATGAAAAGGTGGGAAAGGAAGATGATGGAAAAGATGAGGAGGTTGTAGAAGATGAAGAGGTTGTGGGATATGTAGATGGAGCAGGGGAAGGAGAGAGGGAAGCAGTGGGGGAAGGAGTTGGGGTTTCGGTCAATTTACTTACGACTGAAGCGCTGACCGGGACGCATTTAATAACATCAATGGGCTGCTTAAAAACAGTTAGCTTAGTATTAATTTCATCAGTTTGGACACTAACACTTTTTTTATTATTTTTTAAAACATTAGAAAATGAAATATTTACTGAAATCGGGTGTAATGTCTCGTATTTCTTTTTTGCTGCAAAATAAGTAATTTTTTCTGATTCTTGAATACTTTTAATTTCTTTTTCTTTTATAAAAATAGGACATACTTTTGAAAAAGAGTCATGTTGACCCATACAATTAACACATTTTACAGGGCCACTGCATTCCGTGCCCTCATGTTTAGTTTTGCCACAATACCTACATAGCGCCTCTTTTTTACAAGCTGTTTTAACATGACCGAATTTTAAACACGAATAACAACGAGTGGGATTTGGTGTAAATTGTTTAATTTCCACATTATAAAAACCTATTTTAATTTCTTTCGGCAAGTTGGGGTTGTTAAATGTAAAAAGATAATTGTGACTATTGAATTTTTCACCATTCTTAAAATATGTCATTCTTTTTACATCCACCACGTTTTGTGGTTTTAATTCTTCTTTTATTTCATCTAAACTAACGCAGTCTAAATCAGGACACCGCGTGAGGCCTAGACTTCTATTTAATTTGAAATGAGGTTCCACTTTAATTTTTAAATTATATAACATATTGCATTTTAAAATTTTATTAGATTGAATTTTTGAAAAAGTTTCCGCTAATAGTGTGCCATTTCTTAATTTTTTTATCATTTTCACCTCACCTACTAGAGAATTTATTCCTTTATAGATCAAAAAAGGTGAAACCTTTTTAAAATCCAGGACATTTCCCTCATCATCATTTTCCTCTCTACTAATAATAAAAAATTTAACACATGATTGATTAGTGTCACTATTAGTTTCAGTAAGGTTTTTAAATTTTTCTTTTTTCCTCTTGCGAGGAGAGACTCAGCCATAATAACTAATGAATATTAATAAGAAAAAGCACAATATAATAATAAAAGAAAATAAACGAGAGAGAAAAAAATATAAAACAAAAGCGATATACAATAAATAAAGAAAAAAGTAAAAGTTCAGCTCTTATCTGAGTAGTTGTTCGAGTTAATCCTCAGCAGCTCCACAACACACGTCTTCACTCTACCGATTCTAAACACAAACTCGTATATTTTTGTATATTTTACTGGTTGTAAGTAAACTTACATCACTATTACTTACAAGTATTTTTTAACATCCAAATAATACAGCTTTTTTAATTTTCTATTACGATAGCCATTAATAAAAAAATGATAACAGTCCTTGAACTAAAATAAAAAAATTGCTAAGATTACTCTGCAAAGGATGTTTGGATACTATTTCGATTTACTAGAGTGAAGGTACACAGATAAAGATTTAGCCGAATTCCTTGCTAATCACTTTGAAGCATACTCAATAACATTGGTCCAGGAACAGTTCGTTATTTCTGAAAGTTATTAAAACCAAAATTTATTCACCTGTCTCATTTAAGGTAACAGGCAAATAAATCACCAGGAAACTAAATCATATAGGTAATTTTACTATTAGGAAACTAAAAACATCTCCAGGGTAACGAAAGTATTCCCGCAATGGTTATTAAAAAAATTAACAGAAGAAACATTTCCTATGTTGCTAAAATATTCAACTCTTCATTCAATTATTTTCCCAACGAATGGAAAACCTCTAAATTAATAACGTTTCTAAAACTTAATAAAGATTCTAAACAAGACACACATTACATGTCAGTAAGAATATTAAACCTCTTATCTAAATTCGTAGAACAAATGATATTGAGGCGATAAAAAAAAAAAAAAAAAAAAAAAAAAAAAAAAAAAAAAAAAAAAAAAAAAAAAAAAAAAAAAAAAAAAAAAAAAAAAAAAAAAAAAAAAAAAAAAAAAAAAAAAAAAAAAAAAAAAAAAAAAAAAAATGAAAAATAATCTTTATTCAGGGACACCTTGTCCCCTAAGAATAACATACAAGAACAATAAAAAGGTATTATTGTCTGACTGCGTACATATCAGGCAGTAACTTATATAGAGTGTAAATTATATACTACAAGTCTTTGGGTTTACATAAAAAAATAAATAAATAAGTAAATAACAAAATTAAAATAAAATAAAAGATAAAGAAATATTCTAGAAATATTATTACATAATTTCGGAAGATTGATGATTGAGGAGGTAGATGAATAAATTATGTTTAAAGGAAGTGAGAGAAGGAACATTGCGGATCGAAATGGGTATGGAATTCCAGAATAAAGCTGCACGATTAATAAAGGATTTTTCAAAGGAAGCAGTTCGATGAGAAGGGATATACAGATCTATAGGCTGAGATCTGGTGTTCAAAAGATGAATGGAAGAACGAAGGGCAAGGATGTCGTAAATGTACGAAGGTTTTTTGGACTTTAAGGATTGGAATAGAAAGGAACCAAGGAAGTATTGTCGCCGAAAACTTGGATAAAGCCACCTCAACTCGGAATACCAGCAAGAGATGTGAGAACGCCTGGGGATCCCATAAATGAATCTTATAAAGGAGTTCATTAATCTTTTCACCTTCATTTCAAGCTCACCAGACAGTCCTCCGTATACTAAGCATCCATAATCGAGGTGGGGAAGGATGAGGGAAGATTGACGGGTATTGCGAGGGAAAGATTCACGGAATCTTAGGAGCTGTTTGAGGATGGAGATGGTTTTTCGGGTAATTTGGGAAATATGGTTATTCCAATACAAATGTTGATCGAATACTACTCCGAGGTTTTTGACAGAGTTTGTGAACTGAATAGGAACGTTATCGAGATAAAGAAGTGGATAATAGGAAAGGGAATTAAGGGAGGGTTTCGATCCAATTAGCATTGCTTTTTTTTTTGGATTCAGTCGTAACTTATTCTCTACTGCCCATTGGTGAATGCTATAAATGTCATCTTGAATTTTACGAGTTGCCTCAAAAATCTCACAAGGATGAAACGATAAATAGATTTGAAAGTCATCAGCATATAAATGATATCGGGAATTATTAATGGCGTCTGTCAAATCATTAATGTAAACGGAAAAGAGAGTTGGTGAAAAAGAGGATCTCTGAGGAACACCTCGCGTCAGAGGCACAGATTTTGAAGGAGGTTGGTTAGGAACAATAACTGTTTGGGAACGGAGAGATAAGAAGGACTGGAACCAGCCAAGAGCACTATTGGAAAGGGAGAGTTTTTGTAATTTAGTCAGAAGAATTTTATGATCCACGGAATCAAACGCCTATGAGAAATCGAAGAGGATTAGGATAGTAATCTTCTGTTGGTCAATTGAAGAATAAATGTCTAGAGTAATTTTTAAAAGAGCGGATTGAGTAGAATAACCTGAACGGAAGCCTGATTGAAGAGGAGTTAGGAGATCTTTATTTTCAAGGTATTTAGCCAGTTGAGAATGGACTATTCTTTCAAGTGGCTTAGATAGGTTTGATAGGATGGAAATAGGCCTAAAATGGGATGCTGTGGTAGGTAAAGGAACTTTATTCAATGGACGAACTAGGACCTTTTTCCATGCTGTCGGAAAGGAAGAGGTTTGTAAGGAGAAGTTGTAAATATGTATGAGAGCAGGAAGGATGACAGGAAGAGTGAGTTTGATAATTTTTACCGGTATTTGATCGGCACCGAAATCATTTGTCCATGATTTAAAAACAGAAGCTATTATATCATCGGGGGGAATATGAAGAAAGTAAAAGTTATGTGGATTAAATGGAAATTGAGGAATGGAATAGGATGAAGTATTGATTGGAGGCTCATTGGGAGAGGAATCTACAAAAAAGGAATTAAGTTCGTCAGGAGTCACAGGATAATATGTACTGGAAGAGTAACTCGTAATCGAAAACTTCCTTAGAATTCTCCACTTAGATTTTGAATCTGGAGCTTCGGATAGGATGTTACGAAAATACTGCGCCTTGGCACGTCGCATGGTAGACTGGGTGAGGTTTCGAAGGGATTTGAAAGTGGAGTAATCATCAGGAAATCTAGATCGCCTGAAGCGCCTTCTAGCTGCATCTCTTCTTTTCATCAGATCTCTAATTTCTTGATTAATCCAAGGAGCAGGTAAACGTCGGAAAGTAGAGGTTTTGAGCGGTGCTAGATGATTAAGACATGTTAGTAGATTAGATGAAAGGCATTCCACCATTTCATCTATAGAGTGGGAGGAATAGATTGGTTTAATAGAAAGGGATAATGAGTCTAGTAGAGGGTTTATATTTTCTGGAGTTAAGGAACTAAGATTACGCCAGGAAACTTTTTTATTGAGGATCATAGGTGTGAAAATATTGTAGGAGATTTGGATAAGATCGTGACAAGAGAGAAAGGATATTGGATTTTGAGAAAAGGAAAGTAAATTTTGAGAAGAATCAACTATGAATGAATCAAGTAAAGTGTATGAAAACTGAGTATGGTGAGTAGGTTCAAAAGGTACGATAAATAGATTAAGAGAATAAGCTAGATCTATTAAATAAGATTTATCAGGAGAAACGGAAAGGAGATTTGTGTTAAAATCGCCGGCTATTATTATGTTATTGTAAGCGGGAACATAGGGAAAAAGTGAGGATTCGAAAGTTGAGTCAAATTTGACTTGAGGAGGACGGTACACTATGACATAGAGGAGGGTAAACAAGTGAGAAGAAATTTCTGTGAAAAGATATTCTAGGTGAGGTGTATCAGTAGACGGAGATTTGAAATGGATTTTAACCCTCAGACTGTCATGAACGAACAAACCAACAACAACAAGATACACACAAAACAAAATAAACTGATCATAGATGGACAGTTTGGATTTAGAGAATTAGTGGTTTTAATCCATACCATACTGTTTTATATTTTAAGAAATTTTTATCCTCGGAAAATCCGTTAATTCAAGAAATAGGGAATTATGACAAAAGCCCATTATATTGTTTTACTCATAAAAGAAATAAACATATATCAATAATTTAAAATTGATTTTTTAAGTTATATTTCAATCTTTGGCAAACCAGACACTAATCTCTTTAAATAACTGGGCAAAAAGAAACAGACTTGGTTTCAACTTAGATAAAACTACTTACATCATATTCACAAAACAATTCCGGAATCAAACATTCAATTAAGTTGAACCAAATTAAAAAGGACTCCTATCTTGATATTCGTAGGTTTGCACTTTGACAAGAATTTGAGCTGGAAAACGCATATTGAAGTAGCAACTCCCAAAAATTTAAAAACTATAAACGCACTAACTAACGCAGAAAAATGACTTGGGGCCTCGGCTCTAAAGTTCTAAGGGTTATCCACGATGGGGCCATATTGCCCAGACCTCTGTATGGTATTCCAGTTTGGGAAGCAGCTGCCTTAAAACCGATTAATCTGAGAAAATTGCAGAGAGTTCAAAGGCTAATTGCATTAAGAATCATCAAAGCTTTCCATACTATATCATATGACGCTGCATGTTTACTTGCAGGGATGATACCCATTGAGTTTAAAATAACAGAGACATCAACTATTTATAAAATTAAAAAAAACAAGGACGATATTTTAGAAATATTAAGGCTGACAACATTGAACAGGAACTGACACCAAAATATTGGCTACATCCATCCTCTCACGCAAAATTAGTACAATACTTAGACGAAATAGAACCAAACGACATGACCAGCACAGACATATACACAGACGGTAGCAAAACTAAACAGAATAGAGGCTGTGCTGTAATAACTTTTGAGAAACAGGAAAAACGAAACGACGAACAATATCGATTAGGACCAAACTGCTCAAACAATCAAGCAGAAAAAATAGTTGTTTTGAAAGCCACCGAATACATTCAACGAACTAAAAACATGACAAAATCTTTTAAGATATTTACAGGCAACAAAATACTATAAAAAAAACCCAGACAGACAGACTCTATAAAAAAACCCAAAATACATGACCCGCTAATAAACAAAAATGGACAGAATTTCCATCAATTAATAAATTAGGAAATCTCAGTTAAATTAACATGGATCAAAGGGCATGCTGGGATTTATTGAAATGAACTGGCTGACGAACTAGCTAAATCCGCATCGACAAATGATTCTTCAACTTTTAAATACTCTCAAACGCCTCTTTCATACATCAAGGAAACTTTAAGAAACGACATAATAAGAAACTGGAACTTAAACTGGAAACAATCAAACAAAGGACGATCAGTTCACAAGTTTATACCAGACGTTAATTGGATAGAAAAGTAGATATTACAAACTTACACAATTTCTAACATAGCAAGGACCTACCAAATAATATTTTACTTTTCACCTTTCGGACAAGGAAGCATGCAACTGTGACTGACAGACAACACAAACATTTAATCATATATCATATGACTGCCCACATTTTGACAAGGAAAGATTTTTTTTTTTTAATCAAACCTATAATAATTAGTGGAGAACAATGGCCAATGTCAGAAAAGAATCTATTCAAACACTATAGTCCTGAATTGAAGAAATTTGTTCAAAGCATTGAACTTAAAAATATCACAGAGCATATATAGACATCAACCTTTTGTGTATTTTTATTTATTTATTTTTTTTCATTTCGTTATTTTATTAATTTAGTATCCTTATTTTTTTTGTTTTCTTATGATTTTCATTTCTATAAAATAATTTACAATAATGTAATTAATTAAATTTTGTATTTGTAATGACCTAAGCACACAATATGCATGCATGCATGGGATCTGCTCACTTTTCAAAAAACGACCCTTTCATAGGGTTACTATGGTAGAAAAAAAAAAAAAAAAAGTTGTACTGCAATAGTATTTACTTTTTTTATTGTATGTTATTTTGTGATTGTATTTTATTTATTGTTTTTATATTATTTCTTGTACTGATCAGAATATTATAACATGTAAAAAATCTTCATAAACGTAAATATCTAACATGTAAATTGATCTGATACCAGATACATGTAAAAACAATACTTTGTAACCTGTAAATTTGTAAGTACATAAAAAAATTTATAACTTTAAGGTCAGTTATATATATCACCTATTATATAATTAGTTGAGTTGTCATATCAATGCTACAATAATCAGCAACTTTTACTCCATCAAGACCGTGGTGAAACTATAATAAGTAAGATATAGGCTAAGTGTATTAGTTATTGACTCCTTAGTGAAATATTTGATGATATTTCCTGTAACTTACATTGTAATAAATCTTACTGTTTTATCGTTTTTGGTAGATAGGTTTGTCAATTACACGTTGAAACATTCAATAACCATCGTTAGTTGTGAATTATTGGTTATAATATTCTTACTTGGATTGGTATCAGTTATGAAAAAGGAAAACCGAATTATTGACTGCAAATTTGTTCCCAATACTGACACCATGTTTTAAAAGAAAAAATTATTTTTAATTACACATTAGTTAGTACACACAAACCTGAGTTAAAGGTTTGTTAACGTTTACAGGTTTACTTTTCTTCTTAATGTTACCTTCTTAATGTCACAACGATTTTTAAATTGAAATTCGATATATTAAAACTAAGTATATATGATCAGTACACTACACCTGCAGCACTGCAACCTATGAAGGCTCTTGGGGTAAGTACTTTGGTATGAGTGTACTGTTCCTGGGGCAACGGTTGTAATAGATTTGACCGAAATCGTGCTCAACCGTTAAATTTTTTCCTTAATGAAGCATACCCACTTTAAAAAGGTTGTGTGCTCCCCCAGGCAGGTCTCTTCACCACAAAGTTGATCCAAAGTTGAAACAAGAGAATAGAAATTTTCTGCCTTTAGCCGGACTCGCTCCATTAAACGCCTAGACAACCTCTCCTCTGATCAAACTCCTCTAATTCTAACCCTATCCTTAGCACCGATACACAAACTTCCTCCCCCATCATTTATTAGAGGCCCAATAAACTGGAACCTCTCCCGTCAACACTGATTCGATTGACCTCAGAGTATCCCTGAAACACCTCAAGAACTTGATGAAGCAACCAATTACTTTACGAATCTAATTCAACAAGCAGCTTGGAATGCATCTTTTCCTCGACCTTCCTATATTAATATACCTTATCTAAACCAAACGTCATTCTACATCCCTATGGCAAACAACCAGGCATCCTAACGATCAGAGGATTTATAACAACTATACCAAATTGGTTAAATAGAAATTGGCTTCCTTTAGATCCCAATCCTACCCCCCAATCGTTCGAAACGATATAAATGAAAATCATAGTTATCGCTCCACTATTTATTTGATCTTATAATTTTACAATTTCGGCAAAGCGCTTTCCTTTTCAATCCTCGTCAATGGGTTATCATCAGTGCCTTAGTTGAAAGCATTAAAACGCGATGGAAGAAACTTTGGCTTATGTGTTATGGCTTATATTGTTAGTCGTTTCGGTCGGCTGAAGCCCCCCCCCCCTTGGTGGACAGTGGGGGACAGAAAGATAGACCAATATCAAACGCATTTAATCCTTACAATCCAAACTCCTCCGAACAATTGTTAATGCACCATATTATGTTACTAATAAAACCCTACATAGTGACCTAAAAATAACCTTTGTCCTTGATCTCATTCCTCCTAAATTCTTGAAATTTCATCAAAATCTATTCTATCATCCTAATGATCTGGCTCAATCCCTATCCAGCTTTAACCATCCCTTTAACCCTCTCAGAGGATTGAAACGGCTATGTCCCCGAGACCTTTTGTAATATAATGTTATGCTGGTGTCCTGTTAATGACCAGCTTATCTACTCAGGTCCTGAGCATCTGTGGCTATAGCACTCCCACTCAGCCTCCACTGGATATTACCAGTGATACAGCTGAGAGAGCAGCGCAGGGATCCCTTCGGGTCTTAGTCCAGGCAACGAAGGATTTTTAGAGGAGTTAATTCATGTATAAGTCAATATTGGAACATTTGTAGGGGGAGGTGTCCTTAACAACATATTAAAAGCAAATTTGCAATAAATTTGGTTTTATTTTTTTTTTTAACAGATCAATAGTTTTAGAACTGTGAAGGAAGAAAAATTGGCTAACTTGCAGTAAGTCGCACTTTTCCTCAAAAACACGTTTGCCGGTACTGTTTTGGCTATAACTCCGAAACTATTTTAATTTCTTTTTTCCATCTTATAGCTGGTTAAATTTGCTATTGATCCTATATATCAAATTTTGATTAAAGTCCGTGAAACACCCACACCAGCCCACTTAACATATCTAAAATGTCATGTTTCCAAAACATACACTTTTAGTCATAGATAGATCATTGAAAGTCGTAGATAGGACCTGATAGATAATTTAAGTAGCTTTAAAATGAAATAAAGAAATTTGGGATCGGACAAATTGTTTAGGAGTTATAGAGAAAATATGACAAAAAACTAGAATTTTATAACAGTTCGCAGTTGTTAGCGTGCTGGCAAGGGGATTAAACGGAATTTTATCAAAAATTGATATGTAGGATCTTTTTTTTTACTTGAATTTTTATTTTATTGACAATCTGCCTCAATGTGGTCAATAGGTAATATGGATGACTAAATGGTTCCATTCACACACTATGTACTATAAAAAATAAATTCAAGAAACAGATAAAAAATAAAATAAAATAAAATAATAATAAGAAAATAAAAAAATAAACAAAGTACCTCAAGCTATAAAATACATAAAGCTAAGAGAATAAAAAATAAATAATCTATAAAATAAGTAACAAGACATAAAATAAAAACAATAATAAGAGTAAAAAATAAAAAGTAATAATAATAAAAAAAATAAAAAATTTAAATTAAATTAAATCGTAAAATACATTGATACTTTATTTACACTATATTCAAATCTGAGGGATCCCCCAACCAGACTTGTCCCTCCACTTATGGAGGGACAAGCCAGGCCCCACGAGATCCCAGCGCTTCTCTCTCAGTTGCGTCACTAATATAATATAACACCAGTGGAGGCTGTGTGAGAGCGCTAAACTACAGTCACTCAGAGTATGAGCGCAGAAGCTGGCCATTGCCAGGACTCCATGTCGAAATTTATAATAGGTTACGAGGCCACTGCCTTTTTAACCTGCGAGGAGAATTATAGGGGTGAGTGGAGCTGGATAGGGATTGTGCTGTTGGATTAGGATGATAAGAAAGTTTTTGATGAAATTTTGAAAATTTGACAGGTATGGATTCTAGGACAAAAGGTATATTAAGATCGTTATTTAAGGTTTTGTTGGTGACATAATATGGGGCATTGGCTATGGTTCTTAGGAATTTGGATTGGATACGTTTGATGTTCCAGTGTTTTGCTGTCCCCCAAATTTCTAGTCCGTAGGTCCAGATAGGCTTTAGGACAGTCTTATAAATCAGAAGCTTGTTGTCGATTGAAAGTTTTGAAGTCTTGCATAGAATGTGGTATAGTTGGCTGAATCTTCTGTTTAGTTCTTGTCTTTTAAGTCTAGTATGTGGGTTCCATGTGAGTCTTTTGTCTAAGATGAAACCAAGATATCGCACTGTATCAGATCTGGGTAACGGGATCTTATTGAATAGAACAGTTGGGCAGGAACTACGGCGTAGAGCAAAAGTCATGTGGGTGCATTTGGATTCATTGACTTTTATTCTCCATATGTTGCACCATAGTTCTATCATTGAGAGGTGATTTTGTAGGTTGGAAGAGGCTGTTTTAGGATCAGGATGTGATGAAAGTATAGCTGTATCATCAGCGAAAGTTGCAAGGAACGTGTAGGGAGAGGTAGGAATGTCAGCTGTGAAAAGGATATAGAGGACAGGACCCAAAACGCTGCCTTGAGGAACTCCGGCTCGGATAGGATAGCAGTCGGAAAAATCAGAGCCGCATTGAACTCGGAAGGAGCGATTTGTAAGGTAGGAATAAAGGAAGAGGTAGAGGGTTTGTGGTAGTATGCTCTTAAGTTTTAAAAGCAATTCGCTGTGCCAAACCCGGTCAAAAGCCTGAGCAATGTCCAGAAAGGCACCCGAGCAATATTGCTTCCTTTCCAGAGCAGAAGATACATGGTCAACAAGACGGAGTCCTTGTTGGACTGTAGAATGCATTGTATAAAATATATATAAATGCTAAAAAAATGAAATTGGGTGAGAACTATAAATTGAGGGTCAGTCAAAAATGTCTAAGTCATTTTTTTCATTTATAAAGACTACCGGGTGACAATCATTGCGCCGACATCTTACACGCCCTCCTGCGAACCACACGTATTTAACCTTGCCGGTTGCCTTCTTTTGTCTCGCCAGCCAGTAGAGATGTCGATTATTGCGCGTCATCTCCCCACCTATAAAAATTTTCGCATCGCTGTCCCATCCTAGGTGTCGCGTGGAGAAATCTCTCTTCACCTTTCGGAATCCGATGACTTCATCACGAACAGTACTCCGGACGAAACATGCGATAATAGACGGGGGCCTGGGGTCTTCTCCTCTAGGTCGTTTTCGCTCCACATAATCTATATCGTTTACTCCGAGCTTAACGCCCAGAAAGCTCCTATGGAACAAATAATGCCCTCTGTGGTTTCTCCGGTTTTAGTTGGAATGCACCTTATTTCAATTGAATTTGATAAATTATTTTGCTCTAGATAATTTATTTTCATTTCTAAATTTGATACCTGGGTTTTTAAGGAAATGTTTTAAGTGAGTAATTCTACTATTTTTTCTGCTTCAAGGCAATTTCTTCCATTTTCTTTAGTCTTTCACTATTTTCAAACGCCAAATCACCCTGCTTATTTAGGGTGCTCTTAACCTCCCCTATGTCCTCCGTAATTTTTTCCATTTTAGCTAAAATGGCGGAAATATTATCCTCCATGGTTTGACCCACAGAGGAGACTTCTTTGCCTTTTAAAACAGGGCTATTTGGTCTTAGTGATGTCGACATGCATGATGGGCATTGCCATTTTTTATTTTTGTTTTTGACTCTCTATCACATTGGCACATTTGCCGTGGTAAATAATTTTATGCGTAGTGCATGCAATTGCCAATTTGTCATCCCTGGCGACAGTGGTATTGCACCGGGCACTGAGTCATTCTACGATATTGGTAGTACTTGAAGGCAGCGGAGGGGATAAGTGAGAGTGGGGAGAGGTCTTATCTTGGTAGGTACTGACTATTCAGATAATATAAGCTTGCAAGCCTACCTGTAATACAGCTATTAATAATTATTGTTGAGCCTTGATTCCAGTTGTTATCAATCTTCACTAACTAATGCCTCGTTTAATAGCAGAAATAAACTAGTTAGGTAAAACTGATGACGAACTATTGATTTATAATGAAAAAAACAAAAACAAATTGAGAGCGAGAATATACAGATGTACACTGGGTAAAGGCTAGACTGGTAGGAATGAATAATGAGGTAGAGGGTTTGTGGTAGTATTCTCTTAAGTTTAAAAAGCAATCCGGTGTGCCAAACCCAGTCAAAAGCTTGAGCAATGTCCAGAAAGGCACCCGAGCAATATTGCTTCCTTTCCAGAGCAGAAGATACATGGTCAACAAGACGGAGGCCTTGTTAGACTGTAGAATGCATTGGACGGAATCCAAATTGGTGGGAGGGGAAACTATGTGTGCCAAGTTTGGATAGGATATGTTTAAGGAGGATTTTTTCGAATATTTTAGATAGAATAGGAAGTAGGCTAATTGGTCAATATGATGAAGTGCTGTTAGGAGGTTTACCTGCTTTTAGGAATGTTATTATGACGGAGTGTTTCCACAAGACAGGAAAGTGGGTTGTGCGTAGGATGCAATTGTAGATATAGGTAAGGAACATTATTGCTTTATGTGGAAGTTGGTGGAGGATTTGAGGAGTGAAGAGGCCATAGCCAGGGGATTTTCTTTTGTTTAGTTTTCGAAATAGGAATCTAGGCGAGTTATGGAATGATTAAGAGGTCCTAGGCCTTTGAGGATAAAAAAGTCTAGGAGATCGGGATTACGATTAGGATCGGTTGGCCAATATGTGGGAGAGTCGGGAGAGAGGATTTTGCAAGGACTAGAATTTAGTGCAGAGATAAATGTTCGCCCACGGGAGTTGGTTGTTCTGGCTCCCCATTGCTGGTGTTCTGCATTTAGATCTGCTCCTAAAATAAAGTGTTGTCCTAGGGAATTTAAAAAGGAAGAGTAGTGGGATTCGGAAATGGATTTGTTGGGAGGGGAATACGCTGACACAATAGTTATAGGAAAGAAAGGTGTTTGGATTTTTACAGCAGTGGATTGAAGGAAATCATGGACTGGTAAGGGGAATAGGTAGTGGGCGAGGGATTGGTGTATGATGACAGCGGATCCAGCATGGTCTGTTCCATCTGGGTGGTCAGTCCGATATGTTTGGTACTGAGGTATGTTAAATAGATGTTTGTTGGTTAGTCTTGTTTCAGTAATAAGGGCTACGTCGATGTGTCTGTCCTGTAATTAGGTAGTTAGTTCGTTAGTGTGATTTCGAACACCATTTGCGTTCCATAGGAGGATCGTAAGGGACTTAAATGAGGACATTTAAGGATTTCTAGGTGGCGAGATTACAAAATGTGATAGAGCAATTGAAAGTAGGGTTATGAGAGGGGTAACTATATTTAACCTCTGAGAGGAAAGACGACAGTATATTGGTGAGGTCAGAGGAATTCGGAGGAGGAGGGATGTAAGGAAGGGGATGTACCCGATTGATCTTTATTGTCTCTTTAGACATTTATAACCTGTTTGACCTTAAATCCCATAGCAGTCAGTTCTTCTTCGATGACATTGCCCTGTGTTGATGCATGTGAATGGTGAATTACTACTCTAAGTAATCTCTCCTGTTTTAACTGGTATGTGTGAAAATCTGCCTTGGTATCAGACAGATACTTCACCATTTTCCTGTAAATTTCGGGCGAGTCTGGGATAATCTTAGTATCATTTGTCCGACTGTGGAATGTAAATTTACCGGACCCTACTATTTGATTTAATTGCTCACATAGGAGCTGAATGTTTTTTAAATTTCTCACAAAAATGGGCGGGGGCTTAATTACTTTTGGAGTGCTATTAGTTTCTATTGTTTCTGTCCTGTTAAAACTTGATATGGGTTTGATGTGAAGAATGGTGACTCGTCGGTAAATACTTGGGTTGAAGGACCTGGAAGAGATTCCATATCTATTGAGTTCTCTGGCGTGACGGGAGCAGTGATTCTATTGGAGCGTTTTGGCTTTTGTTTTGCTGGGGAGTTCCTTGGTGTATTTCCTAAGCTTCTTGATCTCTTAGTGTTAGTCTTTTTGCTGGACATTACCATGTGGAAATATCGCATGCTAATATAACGCTCATATAAATATTTTTAAGAGAAAAAGTAAAAAAAAAAAAAAAAAAATAGAAAAAAAAAAATATATATAAATATATAAGGTTTACGGATGGGAATACGAAATAATCTGAGGAAAGCTCCAGTAGCACCCCCCTCGGCAACGACTGGCAGAGCACTGGCTCAGCCTTGGTGGGGGTACTGCTAGTAGATAAGATGGCCACAGTACACGCCTCTCATGCAATTCGTAAACACAGTGGTCTGTTTTATAGTTTATAAACAAGGTGTTCACTCACGTTTAGTAAGCTGTAATAATAAAAGTTTCTAATAACTTGCTCACAATGTTTTTCACATGATGTTTTAATCTAGAACACTAGTTAAAAGAACACTTTTTACAGACAGATCTAACGTGCAACCTTACAATTCGGGCGCGTGCGCAAAACTCATATAGGATCTAATAGAAAATTTAACCAGCAAACAATTTAAAAAGTTTGTGAGGAAAAGTGCGACATACCGCAAGCTAGCCAATTTTTCTTCCTTCACAGTTCTAAAACTATTGATTCGAACAAAATATGAATAAAACCAAATCTATCGCAAATTTGCTTAACTTCAATAATGTATATAACACAAAATGTGCTGAAAGTAACGGTTTCCGAGTTATTGTATCAAAGTGCTAAATACATACAATTTTCAACACTTTACCCCCTCCCCTGCCCAAACCTGATAATATTTCAAACAAAAATCTGATTTCTAAAAATGGTAATAATTTTTATAGCATTTGATTAGGGAATATTAAATCAGTCCTTAAATAAATATGCGGTACATATTATTTTTATAAATTCTTAAATTAGAAGGTTAATAATAAATATTTATTATAGGATATTACTTACATTTCTTTTAAACGCTTTTGACATTATCATGTCAACATTTTCTTCTTTAATTACAAGTGCTTTTCCAGAATCTAATTTAAAAATAAGTATGACCATGTCAGACATTGGAAGAGTGGTTGCCAATCATGAAAAAAATCCTTTCTTATTCACAGCAACGTTTCTTGGTCATTGATAGTTCCTATCACTGGTTCCACTCATTTTTAACAAAAAATCTCAATCATCTCAACAATAATGATTAAAAATAGTTAAAAGATCATCAAAAATGAAACTTATAAGTGATTTTTAATTATTTAGTCAAGAGTGTAACTGGGTAGATATATATCCATGTCCTCTCACCCACTTCACATGTATCTTCTCTCGATCCATCTCGTATTTTGACTATGAAAAAGTTATTAAATGATGCCACATTTTTACTTATTCTGGCTAGATATTTGCAGGTAATCTATTTAATTCTTAAACAGTGAGGCTAAAGGTTAATGTTTATTTTGAAAAAAATTCATTTCGATGTTTGGTTAAAAATGTATTCATCGGATTAATAAAATGTTTATTAGAGTCGAAGGAGAAGAAGGGGCTTCTTATACGTATATCTAATGCGAAACCCTTATTTTTTTAATGTTCATGCATCATATCCACTCGGCATTTCGTTTCCTTTACCGTTTGAAAGCGTAGGCTTTCTTAAATGACCCCTTTATTATTAATCTATTGTTTTATAATTTTTACAGTTCAATGTGCTTACAGATTAATGTACCGAAATCAACAATTATGAGGTCGTGCGTCATGAAACAGAGAACACCGTAAAGCATGAAGAACCAACGGAGGCAGAGCTACTTGCATACTGGTCCAGTCAATAAAGGATTATTGAGTGCGTTTTCTGTAATCCAAGGTTCTTCGGAAACATGTTCAGGGGAGTTAGAAAGTAAACATACTAAAAGTCGTGGAGTTTTCGGGCCTGGGAACATGAAGGAGGGTGCACGAATGGTTCTGCACTCGTATCTCGAAAACGGTGTGTCGTATGCAAAACATGATTATTTACTAACCTAATGTTAATTCATTTCTCTACAACTTTTATTGTATACACATTTGTCATATTCTGTACCGTTTCCGAGATTTTTTTTTCAAAAATGTTCACATTTGCCAAGCGTATATGTTAACATTTTTGAAAAGAAAATTGTCACAATGTTTTCCGTTAAACTTCCCCCCATATCTTCTAAATCGTTCATCCTGCGAAAAAAATCTTCATAAATACTATTGTAGAAAATTAAATTTCCTTCAAATGCACACATTATATGCCAATTTACCTTCAACCTGTCAAAAGTTACATACATTTTAACTTTTCTTAGTAAAACATACTAAAAATCCTTCACATTTACCAAGTGTATATCTTGGAAACGGTACATAATATAAAAAATATGTAGAGAATAAAAGTTGTAGAGAATTCAATTAATTTTTATTTAGTAAATAGTCATGTTTTTCATTCGACGCACCGTTTTCGAGAAATTAGCGCCAAACAAAAAAAGGGACCTTCCTGTTCCCAGGCCCGACAGCTTAGGACTTTTAATATATTTACTTCCTAACTACCCTGAACAAATTTCCGAAGAAAAACCTTGGATTACAGACAATGCACTCTATAATCTTTTATTGACTGGACCCACTAAACATGTCAAAATCCTCATATTTTACCAAAACATACACATTTAGAGTGCTGGCACATATATTAGAGGGTATTTCATATATGTGGACCTATAGTCTGAATATTTTTTTTTAATTGTCTCTTAAATGAACTCTCGGAGTCTCAAATAAAAATGAAATGGAAAAAAAGAAATTGGAAATGTTTTCTCCAACTAATAATGTTCACAATAGCCCATCAAACATAACAAAAATAAAAACATTTTTAGAGTTTTTCCGCGTTTGCTCCACTGTACGGCGCAGCTAAAGGGCTAAAGAATAGTGGCAAAAAATTAGATAGTCCATTGTATGAAATATATTATAAAAAAATGTACTAGTGGGAGAGGGAAAAAGTAACCAGTTTTCGAAAATGTGTGGTCCTACAAAAAAAGCTTCGGTGAAAAATTACCAATTTGATAAAACTTATACTACTATTTAATATCCTTATAAATTTCATTGACAACTGTACATAAAATTAAGGATAGTTTACAAAATTGGGATTAGTACGATTGTAGTTTCTTTGTTTGCATGAATAAAATAAATCTGTTTTCTACTCAAAGAGTGTGAACATGTATATTCTCATTATAGAGACTGTTAAAACAAAATATTCTGATGTATGCGAGTTATTTTCTAGTGACGGATCATTATAATAGTATTCATTAGTACCGGACGTTTCAATGAGTGGTACAATTGATAAGTGTTTACAAACAAAAATAAAAACTGGTCTTAACTTAGGGATAAGTTTAAATATCAATACATGAACCTACGTTTCGCAAAGAAGAAGCAGTTAAGTTGGGAATTTTTCCATTTCATGCTAGAATTAAATTTATGGAATATATTTTTTACCTAGGCTATAATCTTGAATTCCAGCATTTGGAGAACTATCAAAACTACTATCCCAATAAAAGAAGCCTCCAAGGAACGAAACAACGGTCTTTCACTGAATTTATGACAAACATTGATTTTGTAAAGCAGGGATACGGTTCCAGTAACACCGGAAATACATGAAGAATAATTTTTCGAAATCCTTTAACTGTCAAAGTAACTCGACTTATAGAGCGAGAGCCCGTGAACCCCCGACCTTCGTTATTTTATAAAAGATGAAACTTTGTCAGTGCATGCTCCCAACAGAGGTAGGAACGATGGGCCATGAATGAAGTTCGGGTTATCGTGGCCTTGGCAGATAAACGGTGCTAAAGGTGTGTAAAATACCAGTCTACTATCGTCAATTATAAAGCGTGATTTTTGGATATTTCCTTCAGAAATGTACTTACATTATAGTATAAAAGCTGATTTTTATATATATTACTCAGGCAATGATTAGATGATGTTTCCTCATCAGCCAGACACTTAACATCGTGGCAACCCCTTGCCAGACACCCTTAATGTTCATTTATTTGTAATTGTATTTACGTTATGGTATAAAAGCTGATCTTTATATATATTACTCGGGCAACGATTAGATGATTTATACTATAACGGGCTCTTAGTCTATTAGCTATGAATTAGTTAAGAACAATTACTACAAGTACTATGGTCTACATACACTTTTCTAGGAAATGATCCCGTACAGCCACGAACAAGGATGTGTTTATAAGCTAAAATCTTTAGATCCCTACATAATATAAATGAGGCCTGAACCTAAAAAATAACCACTTTACCATTAGTACCGAAGCAGTCTAATTGATAATGTGAGCTGTTCCATCATTGTTTCCATTTTATAGGTTAATAATGAATTCTTCTGGGCTATTCTGAACCAGCTTATTCTAAAGCAATCGACATATAAATGTGAAAATTGAAAAAAAAAAACCCTAAATAAATTAAATTAAAATAAAGTTTTTTTTCCTCTTTTTAGCCATTTTGCCCTGTGCACTGTGCGCGGCAAAAGTGGGCATATAACCTTAAATTAAATGGTTTTTTTGTTTTGTTTTTATTATTATTTTCTTTATTTTTAAGAACGAAAATAAATGTAGCATAAGGTTTTGAACTGATTTTTCGTTTATTTCATTACCAGGGTCTGTGCACATCCTTGATGTTGCCCTTTTCCTGAATTGCCAATCCTATTAAAGAATATAATAACATTTTATTTTTTTAGTATTATTCGTATGAGACTATTTGCATCCCGATAGGACTCACCATTCTCGAGAAAAAGAGTTTTTTAAACAACGGACCGGTGCGTACCAACACAAATCTAGACTTGTACGTATATACATACATTCATATGATATATATATATATATATATCTGTAAACTACTCAAAAATTAATGGGGATATTGTGGTATTTGTATTAATACAAATAGAGAGTAATAGAGTATTTATTAGAAATTATTATGTTTTTTTAATGGAAGAAATTCCATTATAGGATTTGGAAAAAAAAAAAAAAAACATAACAAAGAAAATTAGCGGTTTTTAGTTCCATATTTTTTTATATTGAACACAATATTTTTTGAATACAGTTAATACCTTGTATGTTCTCAGTTAGCCAGAAACTGTGGGCAGCTATTAAGCATACTTAATAATTCACTGATTTCTTGAGAAATTTCACTCCTTGGATGTTGCAATGTTGGACTCCTTTTGTTGATGGTAATCCGGTTGCGGGTGGGCAATTCCCAGGGTTTCTTTGCTTTGATGAACAAATTTTTCACCCAGAAATCGAAAATTATACTAAAATTGCAGCGAGGAGACCTCCTAGATATTCTGCCTCTATAGTCATATACGGCTTTTGTTATCACTAGTATCAATTAAATGTTCCGGCAGCAAAAACATAATAATTTCGAGTAAATATTTATGGAGTTTACAATAATATATAAATCTCTAGGCAATGTAAATATTACAATATTGACAATGTCCCTGTTTATCTTGTGCATAATGTAGGAGTGAAACCCAGCTAGCACTGTAATATAACGTCCACAATTGGAACCTTGAAATATTATTTAACAAATTTTGTCTATAAAATATTTTATTTAAACAACTAATTTAGCTGTAAATTAATTTGTATCATGGATTTTAATTCACTTTACAGAAACAGTTGCCACTATTTGTGATGTGACAATACCAAACGTTCCACAGTGGGACGAATGACCAATCTAGGAGGAAAAAAGTCTGTATCGCTTAAACAGACCTGGCAACCTGATTTACATAAACAATCGAGTTTAAATAAGGTAAAATAAAACCACTCAAGCCACAAAAATAAGGAAAATACTATACAGTAGGCCTCCATTATCCGTGGTTCCGATTTTCTTTTATAAGGTTTAATTATTCACCATTCATTTTATTTGTATCATGTTAATTTAATAAAAATTAGTTAGATCGTTTCTAATGATTCCATAATGGGTTATTATTTATACTTATTATTTTACAGTAACTATTTTTTATTATCTTAAAAAAGTAATGAATGAAAAAACACGTCAAGCTGGTATCATATAAATGAGATGTTTCCGGTGTACTAATCCAATTCACATTATGAAGCGATACTGTTTTCAAATCTTTTTATGATATTATTACTGACCTGTTTGCCTACTAAGCAAAACTATTTACTCAGTTATCCTTTAGTCTCCATTTAAATAGGAACTATCGAAATGTCACAAAAAAATAATAATAAAAAAAAAATTAATACAAAATGTTTTCATGCTTAAACAAAAATTAACCCATAAAACTGAATAGAAAAACGTGAAAGTGTTTAAGTGTCATCCGCCGAATTAAGAATTGATGATCAAAGTGTTCATGATATTTTGAAAAAGATGGAAGATATTTCCGACTTTGTATCGTCGCACATTACGACGAATGGCCTATTTAGGAGAAAACAAGTCTGACTTACTTAAATAGACACAGCAACCTGATTTACATTAACAATGGAGTTAAAATAAGGTGAAATCAAAGCGCATAAGTAACAACAGTAAAGAATATCATATATTAGACGAAACTTGAAACAATATAACTGTTTTTTGTAAACCTTAAATCTGAAAACATTTGATATTACAATTGGCATATTCGTGCTACATTCACTATCACTCCATGTTGTCATCTCCTGAAGAGTCCACATCTTCCCCAGAGGAATCATCGGTGGATAAGGAGCAAGAATAATTACTATCTGGACTTTAAAAAAAGTCATTAAAGTCTGCTGTAATGGGTAATGTTTTTTTATTTTTTCTTGGTTTTTGCGATAAACTAACGATGAAAAAATATCAACAAGATTATACAGTGTTCAGTTGAAATAATCAATAATTTTAACTAAATATGATCAGTCGAGTTAGATACTACTTACATCCATGTTTTTACTTAGTAATCCCACAGCTAAAACCAAAAAAAAACTCTAATACTGCTCCATAAACATCTTCCGTTTACACCTATTACAAGTTTCATTAATTTCGATTACACATTTTTTCTCCTTAGTAAAAAACAAACTAACATAACTGATTTTTTGAAGTGAAAATTCAATACATACAGTAAAAATATGCATATATACATCCATTCTTAGGTATTTGTGTGTATTGTAACTTTATAAACGTAGGTAAAATGATTTTTTCTTATAAAAGTGATTTTCTCAATCTCTTAATAACTTTCCGGGGTTTTCCAGCCTCTTATTATTTCGTTTTAATTTTCGTAACTACCAATTTTAAATATCTCTTCAATGCAGCTATAGATGTTGGTATAATATCCTCTAATTTAAGTGTTTTAAATATAGTAATTCATATTAAATCAATGCCCTTACAGTTTAGCCAAATACGAAATAACTCTCTTCGCGAAACTGAAAATTCGTTTTCAGACAAGAAAGCAGATAAAAGCAGCTAAATGTTTCATGATTGTTTCATATACCTTCTAAGGCACCTGTACCATGAATTTCAGAGAGGTACTTTGGGATACTTTTTAGTAATAGATCTTTTTAGTTTAAAAATTGCTTTAGTTTACGGCACTTTTAAAAAAAAATATATAATAGGTCAAATTATAAAAAACTTATTTTGAGCATGGCTTCCTGGTATAACGATCGTCTATATTCACTAATTATAAAAGAATAATGAAAAAATATCAATAGGATGATACACAAATTTATATTGAAAGAATCAATAGTTTTAACAAAATTTGACCTGTCGGGTTAGATACTACTTTGATCGCTCCTTTTACCTTGAAATCCGCCTCTAAAAAACGAAGGAACCTTTGATAATGTTCCATAAACTACTTAACTATACACCTATCACAATAGTTTTATTAATTTTCATTATGACTTTTTTCCTCCTAGATAGGACATTCGTCCCACTATGCGTTCAAGAATCATGGAAAAAATTATTTGTAGCTGTCATGATGATAAGTACACAACACTTATAATACAAAGATTGAATTCTAAATTGAAGCTCCCGTTTTTTGAAAATTCTAACCTAGTATTCTGGTCTATTGGAGCCTTTAGCCCAACATAACAAGGAATGTGTTTGCATTTTATGGATATCTGGTCTTAATGATTTGTGAATAATTATTTTAACAACCTGATGATGAAATGTTAACATGATTCTGTTTTATTATATATCCGTAGCCTTATTTAATAAGTGGTAAGAACCCCAAACATTTCCATTTTGAAGGATTAAATGTGAGGATCAATAATTGAATGTATCAATGTATGAATGTATCTAAAATATAAATAAATATTTCGACAAAGTCCACATGACCAAGTTAGCAAAATTCTGCAGACTAATCGTGTTTTCATTGAACCGATCGAGTCATCAGTATACAAAGACGGTAGTGATCCAAGATTGTATCTCAACTACCATCCTTCACTGAAAGTTTAAAAGATTATAAATAAAAATTGTCTAAATTCAAACAGGCATGGTATATCATCCATTGAAAATTGAAAATACTCGTATATTGACTGTATCCTGTCAATTCACGTCCCCTTAACTCTAAGTATTAATGGTGTGAAATCGATAGTTAAGTCTGGGATTCTAAAGATATCATAAAAATGTATAGTATTTTATGTTTTAATAAAAACTAAACTATATGGTTGGATCATTACAATATTTATCATCATTTAAATATCGGCTAGTTGCTAATTACTTATAACATCAAGTAGAAGATTTGAACGATAAAAAAATACTTATTGGTAGTGGATACACTTCAAATCTACTGTCTAGAAGCAATTAGAAAAAAAAAAAAAAAAAAATCTGTTGTTACCTGTAATGTATCAGCTCTAGCAGGAGGAAAGAAGAAGACTGGTTTTAATAGACCGTTCGTCCCACATCTCCTCGTAGGAGGGGCACTGAGTCACTGAGTGGGAGTACCATGCTACCTCCCAACCTCCCTTCCTCCCTACCTGTCACCCTACCCCACTCAAACTTACCTCTTTTCTTTTTCCATAATAGTCCAGCAAAATAAGGCTCTAAAAGGCGGTTTTCAACTAAAAACTGCCCAACAATTTTGAACAGAGTTTAATGTTTTTTTGGGTGCTGAATCCGAATCTGAAGTTTATTGTAGCTGGAACTAGTACCTAAAAAATCAAAAGAAACAACTCCGAAATCGCACTATTTTTCGCGAAGTTATGGTTTTGGAAAAATTTGAGAAATTGGCCAACTCGTACTGCGCTCGTACTCTTTTGGCTATAAATCCGAAACTATTTCTCCGATCTGAAATTTCTTTTTTTCATCTAAAAGCTGGTAAAATTTACTACTACAATCCACAGATGAAGTTATAATCAAGTCTCTTAAATTCCACATGCCAGTGCGCTAAAAATCACTTACTGTTGTGAAATCCATGTTTTTTTTGGCTCATCTTTCACTGTATCTCCGAAAATATATGTCCGATTCAAAATTTATTTCTTTCATCTAAAAGCTGGAGAAAATATGCTATAAAGATAACACATAGATAACCTATGCTATAAAGAAACACAACTATTTGTTACGTTTTGCATAAAAAATATGATTCGATTCCTTATTATTGTCAGTGTGCGCTGGTGTCACCCTTTTGTTACTTTATAGTGGGCTTTTTCAAAAAAAATAAAAAAAACTAGATGTGCTGCGTGCCTGCAAATGGTATTTTTTTAAAGAGTATTAAATAGAGAAGTTTTTAAAACAATTTGGATTTGGCTGTTGCGCTAACTTTTTTTTTTATTGAACCTATACTTGAAGTTCATAATTTTTATTTTTGCCTTTGACAAGATTTAACGATCTCCCACTTTTTTGGTATTTGTTTTTTGCACCATATCTTTTTTATTTTACATGGACAATGTTTTAGTAATTACAGGAAAAAAATGGCGTTGATATATCAGTAAACAACGGAGTTATAAGGCATAATTGTTTGGATTTGGCCATTTACACAAAAAAATTCATAAAAAAAAAAAAAAAAAAAAAACCGTAAGACTTTGTATATAGGTAAGTGACCTTAAATAGGTTCAAAATGAACCTCACTACCCGTGATAATTTTTTGGCCAACGATCTTCCAAACACCCTGTACATGTAATTTATATTAAATCCGGTGAAACACTCTCGCCAGCCCATTGAACATGTCATATTTTGTCAAAACATACACATTTGGCGTGCTAAACAGTTCGCTGTTTTTACTGTTCCGGCATGGGTATTTTATGGTTTTTTATCAAAATTTCATATATGGGATCTTATAGTAAGTATAACCAGCTATCAAATGAAGAAAATGAATTCCTAATCGGACATATATTTTTAGAGTTATAGTGAAAAATGTACAAAAAAAAAATTGGATTTCACAACAGTAAGGGGTTTTAGGATGCATGTGTATTTTAAGGGACTTGATTATAACTGCACATATGGAGTTTAATAATTAATTAAACCAGCTTCAAGATGAAAAAAAAAGTAATTTTGGATCGGACTAATAGTTTCGGAGTTATTGCCAAAATAGTACAACAAACTTGTTTTCATGGGAAAGTGGGACTGACTGCAAGTTGGCCAATCTCTTCATAATTTCTTTTTCGACCATAACCGCGAAAAACGGTCTGATTTCGTAGTTGTTTTTACATTTCGTAGGTAGTGGTTCCTGCTACAATTAATATACAAACATTTTTTAGGAGAACAAGAGGAATTAGAGGATATTACATGGAATGAACAAGAGATAGTAGTAAAAAGTATGAAGAAAGGTAAATCGGCTGGACCGGCTGAAATTTCAGTGGATATAATACAAGTCCTAGTACTTGAGGAGGGTTGCAATGGTTGGAGAGGCTGTTTATGGTGGTGTTAAAAAATATCAGAATGCCCGATAAATAGGGAAGAGGTGATATTATAACCATTTTCAAGGTAGTAAGAAGAAGTGTGCGAACTATAGAAGAATAACGTCAATGAGTCATGTTCCGAAATTGTTCGAAACAATTATACTAAACAGAATAAAAAATAAAATAGAGAATCAGTTAAGCGAAAAGCGGCTTTCGTTGAAATAAAAGTACGGTGGATTTAATTATTGCAGCAGAGGCAATTAATAGAGAAGAACTGGGTGTACAATCAGAAACGTATCTTTGGTTTTATAGATATAGAGAAGGCAATCGGAAAGTTTAAGACAGTTCAGGGTGGAGGAAAATATATGTTGAATGGATTTAAGAGTTGTACAGAACACATGAATGTCGTATAAGGACTACAATGGGATAAACAGAGTAGTTTAAAGTGAAGAAAGGTAGTTTTTTTTTTTATTTATTTATTTTTTTTTTCACCGGTATTAATGCTGTCATGGACTTTATGTTGAGAGAAGCTGTTTTTTCTGGTGCCTGTTTTTTTTTGTAAATCGTCCTTTTTTAAATGAAATAATTGACGTTACTAATTTTTTGCCTTCTCGCATGTAGGAAGCTGTTATCGTACATTATATTACATAATATGTAGTTGTTAATGAAAGACAAAAGTTTCGATTTTTTCAATTTAAAAGTAACTTTAAAATTGAAAAAAAAAGAGTGTCGCGCCGCAAGCTATTGGTTTTATTATTGTATTATTAGTTTATTGTTCTTTTATTATTATTTTCTGTTTGTTATTATTATTATTTCTAAAAATTGTTATCTGTTTAAGTTCTGTTGTGATAAATTTTGTTGAAATTGTGTTAAGTGAACCTGGCAACACTGAGTGCTTTTATAAATAGATGATTACCTTTCCTAGTTCTAGTTAATCTAATATAGATGTTTTTGTTTTGTGTTCTGTGCATTATTTTGTAATAAAACTTATAAATTGAGTTTGTGAACTGTTAAATTTTAATCATTTACAACCAAAGGTCTGTAGCGAATAGTCACACACACCAATGAGACTATTCATTGGTGCCGAAACCCCGGACTTTTAGATTGTTTGAAATTGGAACCCGTAAGTACTAAAATTCATTTTTTTTTTTGTGTGTCCGGACAATTTAAAAAATTAATAAAATGGCTAATGACGAAAACAAAAGGATACTGGACATATCTAGGTATCCATTACCAAGTATTATTAATGTTTCGCCTAAAGTTGAAAATTTATTGAGTGAAGCCGACCGTCTCCTGTATAATAAACTAAAAAGGGCCCCTCAATTTGCACGATCTAAGCTCTCAGGAATACCAGATTCGCCTTATCATCCTGATGCAATTTTAATAAGTATTGATGACGCCATTCACGACATATGTGACAAATTTGAACCCCTTACAGAGTCTTCTACTCTAGATTTTGTAGTTTTAGATGAACTACAGGCAAAGAAGAGCAGCTTTGCTTTAGCTTTAAAATCCGCTCATGCAGTAATAGTGGAAAACAAAAAAGGCGAATCCCTAGAACAGTTAGATAATTGCACAGGTTTTATCTCACATCCTGCAACCTCCTTTTCGAGAGATGTTTTAGATGCATTGCAATTGCATCAGCAATTAATACAATCTGTTCCCGATTTCACAGGAGACATAATTCAGTTTTCAGTTTTTATAAAAAAATTTAATGCAGCTGTTCACAATCTACCCCATTTGCCTAAGGACACAAAATTCACGTCTTTAAAGAACAAATTAAAAGGGGTTCCGTTAAGTCTGGTTAGTTCTCATGAAGACTATGACGCCGCTTACCAAGTTTTGGTAAATGAATATTCCTCTCGATTCCGATTTGCACAAGCCAACTTGCTCAACCTCAATACTCTTCCAAACTTTAATGAAGATCGCCATAGCTCACTCGAGGACTTATTCTACTCGGCTCAGGGATGGGCTGATTCTGTCATCAAATTACCGGTTGACAACTTAGCAGATTTGTTGCTCTTTCATCAATTGTATCTAAAACTAGGTACTTATTTACAGGAGAAGTTTCTAAGGCAGTATATAACAAATAATGAAGCAGTTCCAACGCTTGACCAATTATTTACATTTCTGCGATCTGAAGTGAATGCCCAGCGTCTTCTACCCAGTTTCAGAGACACTAAATCCTCAAGCCGTCCTGTTAGTCCTGCTCAGGTGAAACAAAGATCGCCTGAAAACCGAAAAAAATCCTTTCATGCACATAGCGCTGCTGTAGTACCTCAAAATATTGATAACTTGCGATCGAAAAATCGCTCTCCGCTACCATCACAGAGTGCATCATTCAGCTGCTACAGATGCAAACAGTCCCACTTATTTTACTTTTGCCCAGACTTCCTCCGTCTTTCAGCTATGGACAAATTAAACATTTTCAACTCAGTTCAATTGTGCCTAAACTGTTTGTCCTACCGCTACACAAATACAGACTGTCCTTCTTAGCGCCGATGCAGGAAGTGTAACAAAGCCCATCAGATCTTCCTACACGAAGCCACCGTGGAAGATGTCCCAGCACCTTCCAAGTCTCTCGAACCTGGTCCACATGACGCTCAGAGAAGATCTCACCAAGTACCCAGAGAGGATCAACTGCACGAAACGCCTTTCCATTATACTTCCTCTTTACATTCTTAGTTGCTCTGACCAAAAGAGAACAAGTCAAGTCAGTATGAACACTTTAATCATTCTGTAAAAAATGGTAATTCTCCAATTTTCATAGGTACTAATTTGTTGAAAAAATCTGTTTTGGTTCAAGAAAAATATTCTGTTAATAATTTTTGTTCAATAATATGTAAAATTCATTTTCTGAAAGGTCACTGAGCTCCCATAGTCAGTTCTCATCCAAATGCACATATTGTAGTAGCAAGCATGGGAACTCTAAGCCACCCCTGCCACCGTTGTCTAAATTATATAAACTGTTCAACAAACATGGAAATAATCAATTGTCGAATTGGAATTGCGCAGGTATAACTACTCATGATTATGATGTTTTATTTTTGACCTTGTTGCAGGAATTCTGTTCTCAGTCTAATTCATTTAGAAAATCTTTCATATTCAGTTCTCTTGTTTGTAAACAGTTACATAATTTTTGCAACTATTTACTCGTACATTATGATTGCTCTGCTTTCATTCGTAATCATAAAGCTGGTATTGCAATAAGTTGTAATCAGACCCTTCCAACGGGACCACCCCTTCGATTCAATTACAGACATTCTCCTCATACTCTACTCAATAGTAAATCAAAATTAAAATCGTCATTGCGCTTTTCCCCTTCAGTTGCACTAATACCCACAGTTAAAACTGTTTTATCCTCTCATGGAGCTCATCCAATTCAAGTGCGAGCATTATTTGATAGTGGGTCTGAGGCTTCCTTCATAACCGATGAAACAGCCCGCTTAGCACAGTTACAAATTCTACCAGTCAAAAATGAAGTAATTGGTGTAGGGGGAAGCCAATCAGTTGAAATATTAGGAGTGGCCACTGCACTAATTCATTTACCATCGTTCATAACAATACCTGTTTCTCTGAGAGTTCTGAATCAAGTTGTTAGAAACCTCCCATCACAATCATTTTCTGTTATTAACTGGCCTCATCTCTCCAATTATCAACTAGCTGACCCAGATTTTAACATTAGTAAGCCTGTTGATCTAATTTTCGGTGCAGATATTGTGGCACGAACGTTGATTCCTGGTTTTGTTTATGCCGTAGGCTCTTCTCCTTGCTTGCAAAATTCTTGTTTTGGTTGGCTAGCATTAGGAAATATCCGTCTCCAATCAAGTAATTTGTTAGTGCGATTCTGCAGTGAACCTAAAGTACAGTGCTTTCTGCTTGATTCTGGTACTAATTCAGATATCCTTGTTACCAATCATAACACCTCTCAATTTGTAAGTGTACATAGCCCTAGCCACTTAAGACGTTCTGATGCTGATCAGGTCCTTGTCAAAGACTCTGACTTTGATCAGATTGATACCCAAGAATTAGAAAGTGATATGGGTGTTTTTCAGGCTCGTTTAAATTCATTGCGAGAAATCCCTAAGCCACAAAGACTTTCTCGCCATCGTCGATTGTCATGTATTGCTACTGTTAAGTCAGTAAACAACGATTCCCCTCGAGATCCTTTATTTAGCAATTACCGTCATTCAATTGGAGAGAAAGAAAAATTTGAAATTGATCCCTACCGAGTTCATCTCTGTCCAAAGGTATCCGGTCGACCCACAGTTGCTACATTCGTTTCTCGTGCCATTTCGACGAAGTCATTGTTGGGACAGACAAATTCATTATTGCAAGAAATAATGGATATTGAGGACTTGGATAAATCACATACACTTACTGATTTAGAGACCAAAGCTGAGCTTTTCTTCATTCATTCAGTTTCCCGACTTTCTGGAGGCCAGTATTCTGTGGCTCTGCTCTTTGCAAAACATCCATCTGAATTGGGAGATTCTAGGTTTATTGCTATTAGACGACTGAATCAGTTGGTACGAAAGTTTAAGAACAATTCTGCGTTGAAGAAAGCCTATATACAGTTTATGGATGAGTACTGCAACCTCGGCCATATGCGACTAATTCCCCTTCCCCTTACTGGTAAACTTAACTACTATATGCCTCACCATACTGTCCACAGGCCTGATGACCCCCCTGAAAAGATCCGGGTGGTCTTCAATGCTTCTCAGAACACCTCTAATGGTTTATTCCTAAATGACATCTTGCTTGTTGGACCCAAACTTCAGTCTGATATCTCAGCGGTTGTAACCCGTTTCCGTAAAGATAAATATGTCTTCACTTCTGATATCGAAAAGATGTTTCGCCAAATCACTCATCCAGAACCTGATCAAACATTTTTAAGAATCGTTTGGCGTGCCAATGAATATGAGCTAGTTAGAGACTACGCTTTAACCACAGTAACATATGGAACTGCATTTGCCCCTTTTTTGGCCAACCGTGTAATTGCTCACTTAGCCGAGACAAATGCTGTAACCCATCCTATTGCAGCTGATATTCTTTTAAAAAGGTGTTACATTGATGACGTGTCAGGTGGTGCTGACACCCTCAAAGGTGCTATTGTCGCTCGTGATCAGTTAATCGATCTTTTAGGCTCAGCAAATTTTAGATTAAGGAAATGGGCTTCTAACTGTCCTCAGTTGTTGGAGGGTATTCCTCAAGAGCATTGGCTCCCTGCCTTCTCTCCAGTAGATTTTTTTTTTTTTTTTCATAACCCCTATATATATGAGAGAAAGGTAGCTTTGAGTATTGTACTATATATATATATATATATATATATATATATATATATATATATATATATATATATATATATAAATATATACAGAGAGAAACAAATGATGCGTTCTTCTGTAACTGGGTTACACTCTAAGGCAGGTTTGGTTTGTTATGAAAAGAGGTAATGTTTTTTAATTTATAGAGATGTTGGGGCACATCTTTGTTTGATTTGTTTGTTTATCTGTGAACTGAAAATAAATCCATTTGTAAAAAATACATGATACTAGTAGAGTGGGGTAAAGTGGGGAGTGGTCTCCAGTAGAGTGGGCTGAATCTCCAGATAAGCCTTGAGAATTTTGGGTCTCGCCTGGAATCCCAATTCTGATCAGTTTTATTTTTCTGTCAAGTCTATGGATCTTGTTGAGACAAAGCGTCAATTGGCTAGCCTAATTGGCAAGCTTTATGATCCTCTAGGATGGCTAATGCCAGTCACAGTTCGTGCTCGTCGCATACAAAGAGCAGTTTGTCAATTAAAGTTGGACTGGGATGATATGATTCCATCTGAATTGATGGAGGTATGGTCGAAAATCGCTTCCTCTTTACCCGATTTGTCTAATTTACAAATACCTCGTCATATCCCATCGTTCAAGTCTAACCAGTGGTTAATCGGTTTTGTTGATGCATCAGAAAAGGTTTATGCAGCGGTTGTTTACCATGCTACTATTTTCAACAACCTGTCTCAGTCAAATGCTATTCGCTTAGTAATGTCTAGGGCTCGCATTGCCCCTTTAAAAATTGAGTCTTTGCCTCGCCTAGAACTTCTGGCTGCAGAACTGTTAAGCAAATTATTTTCCAAAGTACGTAATAGTTTCCCAACTGTTAATGATGATCACATTCTAGCCATTTCAGATAGTACTGTTGCACTCTCTTGGATCTGTGCTGACCCCCCTCCGGTGTGGAAAGTATTTGTTGGAAATCAAGTGTCAAAAATTTAAAAATGCATGCCAGCCTGTAAGTGGTTTCATGTTCAGTCAAGTGATAATCCAGCAGACCTAGCATCACAAGGACTACTCCCTTCAGAAATACAGAGACTTATGACTTATGACCAAATTTCAATCTGATTTTGTACAATTTATTAAACAAATAGACTTTAACAAACTGACTGATGAATGTAGGAAGGCAGTATAATGATGCTTTAGTAGGCAGAATCTTGTTGTGCTTTAGTTTATTTTTTTTTTTTTTTTTTATTATTTATGGAATTATTATTTTGTAGAAAATTGTATTAACGTTACTTTCTTTAGTTTTCTTATTATTTAATTGTTTCTTTTTTTTTTTTTTTTTTTTTTTTTTTTTTTTTTTTTTTTTTTTTTGTTTATCTGATTGTACACAAGAGACAATAAGATCAAATTGATTTAATAAAAATGTAAACCAATGAACTTGGTAATACGTGTAGTATGCCTAAAAACAGGCATGGCGCATGTAAATACGCTAAATAAATTCTCCTCTTATGGGGTTACCATAAGAGGAAAAAAAAAAAAAATATATATATATATATATATATATATATATATATATATATATATATATATATATATATATATATATATATATATAAGGTGCAGGTGCAAGCCTTTTCCTAGAAGCTGATGCATGTACTTTGCTTGTTCTATATAATCCCCACTCTCCTCACCATCCTCTCTCTCAGTCTGTTCCCACGCAGTTACTATGTTAGTTGTTCATTAGAATTAGTTATAATTGATACCCTTGATTGTAAATTGTATTACTTCATAATAAATCCTTTTTAAAAACCCCTTCGGACTTTGCAATAATTTATCTGGAGCCCAAATAGGGACTTGAGGGCTTTATTTAGTACGAAATTAACTTCATAGAAGATTGTACGAGATAAAGAAGATCTTATTAAAGGTTTCCAACTCAAGTTCAAGAACTTGGACCAAGAGAAGAATATTGAACTTCAAACTGTAGTCCTTATTTTATAACGACTTTGAACTTCATCTTCTATTTTCATTCTTCACGAGGTGAACATCACTCTGGATCTTAGAATCAAGAAATCGACACCGGAAGATTGATTGGTCTTTTGATAAAGCTTTGCTGAAGGAACGAGGATTGAAGAAATCAATTTATACAAGGTACATCAATTTAAACAATTATTATATTATAAGATCATATTATATTTTTATTGTATTAAGAATTAAGCATTTATAAATTATCAAATACTAAATTTATAAAATATTGAATTTAACTTAAATGTATGCATAGAATTAAATTACAAGAAAGATTAAATAATTTAAGAAATTGTATTACAACATTAGTAGATATGGCACTTGAAATTAAGGAACACGATTTCAAACTTAGCCCAGAGTATGACGGTAACCCTTTGCAACTGGTTGATTTCATTCGTAATACTAAATTTGTTTTTAATTTATATTGTAAACAAGATAACCCGCATAGAGATACAAATCATTCAAAACTATTATTAACTATTCAAACTAAATTAAAAGGGAAAGCAAAAATAGCCACCTATGATAAAGATTTCGAAACGGTAGAAGAAATTATTAATTATCTCAAACAGAAATATCAAGACACCAGAACGAGAGAGCAGCTTATTGCAGAAATATTAAACACGCGAAGTTTTCATAACGAAAATCCCCGTGATTTTATAGATAGGTTATCAATGAAACGTTGTGATTTATTTGCTAGAACTTATTCCGATAGTGAAATTATTGATAAAAAAAGCGAAATGGCTAGATATGATCGTCAGATCAGTCACCAGGCTGTACATCAACTACATCCAAATCTAACCGATTTTATTTATCACATAAAATTCGAAACACTTGAGGATTTGGACGAAATACTCCGCAATAGTGCTTCTCATATTGTCCAAAGACTGTACCCCCGACATAAAGAAAATCATAAAAATTCTAATCAATTTAATCATCAGCAAAAACATTTTAATAAAGAAAAACATAATTATAAACAGCAGTTCCAACAAAAACCATTTTATCAAAATCACCAATTTAAACCCCAGTCTAACCAACATTATCAAAATCCATATGATTTTAACAATCAAAGACCAGTATGGTCAAACCAAAATGTACAACAACAACAAAATCAAGGTGTTAACAACCAATGGTCACCGCAGGACCAACATAGATATTTTAACAAACAACCTTCAGGAAATTTTAAACAAAATCAAAATCAGCCTATTGAAAAAGTAGATTATAATACGGTTTCCATGCGTACCGTTTCCAACAGAGTCCATCATGTAGATAATGATAAAGGTAATGAAAAAGATTTGATCATTAAGGAATTAACTGAACGACTTGAACGCTTAGAAAAGAACCAAAGTCATTTTTTAGAACCAGGTCACAGCTCGGATCACCCACCGAATCTGTAAGACTAAATGAAACAGAAATAGGTTCAATTCTGTCCACTCCGGATGATTTACCAAAATTAGTTGATTATCAAGGAAACGATTGGCTAATAGATACAGGAGCGGTAAAAAAATTATATTCGTCCAGACGTAGTACCGAAAGATGCAAAACTTATAAAATGAATTTCGTTATAAGAACTCCTACGGGTCCTGGAGCAGGAACACATAGTGTAATTCTCTCACTAGAACCTCTTATAGGAATAAAAGCAACTTCGGAATTTCTAATTTATCCTTTCTCGAACCGATTCATATGTTATTAGGTTACGAGACAATAAAAAATCTAAAAACACACATAGATAATGAAAATGGAATTCTAATTATAAAACATAAAGATAACGTAAGAAGTTTCCATATAGAAACTAGTAGTAATAATAAAAATGGAATAAATATTATGGAAAATGAAAATGAAATCCGTAATGTCATAAGACATGGTCACATAAAAAAAGAAACATTTAATAAATTAGTAAATATTATAAGAAAAAATGGTGAAATAATAAAAAAAGAGAATGAAACATTAAAACCCACAAGTTTATTAAAACATAAAATTATAACAACTAATGAAACTCCTATTTACACGCGTAACTATCGTTACCCAGAACAATTTAAGGAGCAAATAAATATTGAAGTACAAAAATTGTTAAGGGATGGAATTATTAGACCTAGCAATAGTCCATATAATTCGCCACTCTGGATAGTGCCGAAAAAAATGGACGCTAGCGGTATTAAGAAAGCTCGAATGGTCATTGACTATCGAAAAATTAATCAAAATACTGTGAAAGATAAATTCCCGTTACCTAATATAGAAGATGTACTTAACAGGTTAAAAGATTCAAAATATTTTAGCATCATTGATTTAACTTCCGGTTTTCACCAAATATTATTAGACGAAGAGTCTATCCCCAAAACGGCATTTTCTACGGAAAATGGCCATTTTGAGTTTGTTAGAATGCCATTTGGTCTTTGCAACGGCCCACCCACATTTCAAAGGATGATGAATATGGCTATAGAAAATTTACCACATACAATGGTGTATGTAGATGATATAATCATCTACTCTAAAAGCGAAGAAGAACATTTAATAGATATTGAAAAGGTATTACAAAGATTAAAAAAGTATAATTTATCTATTCAACTAGATAAAAATGAATTTTTCAAAGAAGAAATAAAATTCTTAGGTTACATAGTTACACCCAATGGATTACGAACAGATCCGACAAAAATTGAAGCAATTCAGAAATTCCCAATGCCTAATGACGAAAAAACAACCCGCCAATTTTTAGGCATGACGGGCAATTACCGAAAATTTATAAAGAACTACGCAACAATATCTAGACCTTTAAGTTCGGCAATTAATAGCAAACAATATAAAACTGAAGAGTTGAAAAAAGCATTCCATCAATTATTGGAACTTATTTCAAACACTCCAATCTTATCCTACCCTGATTGGAATAAACAGTTTATTCTCACTACTGACGCTAGTCATAAATCAATTGGGTCCGTCTTATCGCAAAAAGATGATGATGGAATAGAGCATCCAGTCGCGTATGCTTCAAGGGTCCTCAGTAAAAGGAACAAAATTATAGCACAATTGAAAAGGAACTTCTATCAATCGTTTGGTCCACCCAACACTTTAAACCATATCTCTATGGTTCGAAATTTATTTTAAAAACTGACCATAAACCCCTTATTTGGATTTTTAATATGAAAAACGAAAATAGTAGAATAACGAAATGGGTTTGGAGACTACAAGAGTTTGAATTTGAAATACAACACATAACAGGAAAATCAAATTTCGTTGCAGACGCACTTTCGAGAAATTCTGAATTAAATATAGTAGAAAACGATAGAAATATTGATCAAATTATAAATAACACATCCAGCGATGATAACCCAGAATACGAAGCTCTACTAAAACAATTACAACAATTACAAGAACAACCTAATGATGATATCACATCAGAATACGAAGCTCTACTAGAACAATTGGAACAAACATAAGAACAACCAATCCAAAGAGAAGAAGATCAAGAAAGTTTAGAAACCCAACACTCTCAAGAGTCAAGTAACGAACAATTTTGGTATTGTGAAAAAGAAAAAGCATTAAATGTAGAAAAACATCAGATTATCATTAAAAAAAAACAAGAAATATGATTTAAAATTCGAAAAACCTTTTACAAACAAAACGCGTCATATAATTTTCATAAACAATAAAAATTGCCTAGAAAAAGCATTAACTGAAATACTAAAACCAAATACAACCTATGGTTTATATTGTTCACACCAGCTAAAAATATTAGAAAAAGAATTCGAGGATTACTATATGACAATAAAAGAAATAATCACAAATCATTTTCCGGACATAAAAATAAAAAGATATTTTACATTATTACGAGATATAGAGAATCTTGACAAGCAACTTGAATTAATTAGTCAATATCATTTAGGTAAAACCGCGCATAGAGGAATTTTGGAAACAATGGAAAAACTTAAAAAAGAGTATTACTTTCCTAATATAAAAGATAAAATTACAGAATTTATAAATAAATGTGAAATTTGTAAACTTACTAAATATGAGAGAAAACCTCTAAAAGTAAAATATGAACTAACACCTACTCCAGATAAACCATTTACAGTATTAATGATAGATGTATTAAAATATAATAAAAATAACATATTCACAGCTGTAGACAAGTTTTCCAAGCGACTATTTACTCACCTTTTACCAAACGGTAATGGGATCAGCGTATGTAAAGCTATTGAAAAATACCTAAGCCTTTATCCAACACCAAATCAAATCATATGCGATCAAGGATCAGAAATGAAAAGCACCTTAGTATCACAATTATGTCAACTCCATTCAATTGTAATTCATTATACATCGGCACAAAACTCTAATTCTCTAGCACTATTAAACAAATGTCACTCGACAATGATTGAATTACTAAGAATAACATATAAAGAATATCCAAATTATAGCATAGAGAGAATTCTAAATCTAATAACTATTGCTTATAACAATTCGATTAACCAGAACTTAAAACTCACCCCTAATGAAATAACATTTGGTACTTCAACGAATCCTTTAATAAATAAACATATAACGGAAATGTATATCCAAAAATACCATGATGATCTATTATTTTTACCTAATACATTAAAAGACAAAATAATACAAAAAAAACAAAAACGCATAGGTAAATTAAACGAAAATCGTGAGGACATTCCAGATGTCACTAATGAAACAGCAATTTATTACAAAAATCCTCAAAGTAATATTAAAGCAAACGATCAATACAAAAAAGTTAACTTGTTATTACAGGGTAAAAGGAAAAGAAACATAAAAACACATGTGAATAAAATTAAGAGGCCTAATAAAAAAAGTAAAGAATATTTTAATTTTTCAGATGAAGGTCCTAATCTTCATGCTAATAATGACAATTCTGGTAGTTCAGGTAGCGACAGCGATTAAAGTCACAGATCTTTCCAATTCACCTGGAATTTTACATTATACTGTTAAAAACATAAAGGTAATGAATAAATTTTATAAAACATATCATTTTTATAATCTCACACTACTAAGAAACGAAATAAATAGTTTATATCAAAATAATTATAAGTGCAACGATTCTCGCATTTTTAACATACTAATAGATTCCATTAAAAGTTTAAAAAATCAAATAGACACCATCGACTCAAAAAGAAAGAAGAGAGGTCTTATTAATGGCTTAGGAAAAGTTATATCTTGGGTCACTGGCAACATGGACTCAGAGGATAAAGAGCACTACGATAATTTAATACAACAAATGTTGTTAAACGAAAGGTCCAGTAAAGTAAATGAGTTAAATTTAATTAATACAAATAAGGATCTCATAAACAAATATGAACGAGATATAAAATTAATCAATTTTAATTCACGCGCTATCGAAAGAAATTTTAATAAAGTAGATTTAAATTTGCAGTCCTATCAATATTTAATGCATATAAAAAACATCAGAGATAAAGTATCAAATTTAGCAATATCCCTTGAATTTTGCAAGTTAGGAATAATTCACTCATATTTAATGCAAGATGTAATGACAACACTACCGTCAAATATCAGCTTAATTTCCACGGACAAAGAAATACTTTGGGCTAATTCGAAAAAATACTGTTCTGAATTCCAAGATGCTATACACGTCTTTGTTGACTTACCTATAAAAGAAAAATTATATAATGGACACTTATTGATAACTATTCCTGTATTTAGAAATAATGAATATTATATTATAAATAATAAACATAAATTAATCATAGAATACGACGATAATTATTATAAAAGTAATTGTATTTATGTAAAAGAGTATTATTGTAATAATATGACTCTATTAGAAGATAAGTGTGTAAATGATATCCTTAGAAATGGTATTAGTAATAATTGCATAAAAAACAAATGTAATCAGCAAAACATATGGTATGAAGAATATACTAAACAATATCTTGTATATAAAACAACTAGATTAGTTGAATGTAAAAACGAAAGTCTATTTTTACCTAAAGTAAGCCTTGTAAATGTAAGTTTAGAAAATTGTTATCCAAAATTAAAAATTGTACATAAACATAATCCTCATCATGAGTTACAACCTTACTATACTAATTTGTTTGAAAATGAAACCATGATTAATGATCTAAATATAACTATTAAACCTTATGAAGAATTTTTAGAAATAAGTATTAACTCTTATGTGTACTATATTATTACTTGTCTGATAATTATTATATTTTGTATACTATTATTTTTATATTGTAGGAACAAAAAATGTAAACCTGAAACTCCCGTAATTACCTATTATCCTACTGCTCCTATTGCAAATACTAAATCATTATTTAAATAATTAACGTTCCAGGAGTAACGTTGAATCTTCCCCAGGGAGGAGTTGAGGTGCAGGTGCAAGCCTTTTCCTAGAAGCTGATGCATGTACTTTGCTTGTTCTATATAATCCCCACTCTCCTCACCATCCTCTCTCTCAGTCTGTTCCCACGCAGTTACTATGTTAGTTGTTCATTAGAATTAGTTATAATTGATACCCTTGATTGTAAATTGTGTTACATCATAATAAATCCTTTTTAAAAACCCCTTCGGACTTTGCAATAATTTATTATTATATATATATATATATATATATATATATATATATATATATATATATATATATATGTATCTATATTTACGAAGTTTATAAGAACCTGACACCTGAATGGGAACACTATTTACTAAATATGTTTTACTAAATAAACTATATATTAGAAGCCGAAAAAATCCCAAAGGCGTAGTCAAACTCTATCCTGAATTTATTGTATAAGAAAATAGATAAATACGACTGGGAAAATTACAAAGGGATTTCTTTATTTTATAATTTAACAAAGCTTTTTACGAGCATTGTAGCTCATAGAATATTAAGTTGGGCCGAAACAGAATATTTGATTCCTGAGGAGCAGGCAGGTTTTAGAAAAGGGAAGAGGCTGTTTCGAACATATTTTTTCTCTGATGGCCCTAGTCTCTATCAATCTCCGGGCGAAGGGAAGCTGCATATATGCTATTTTTGTGGACTTCAAAAAAGCCTTTGATTCCATAAATCACAACCTTCTGTGGCAGAAATTGTACCATTTCGGAATCAGTGGAAGAGTGGTAAGAATCGTAAAATCATTATACGAGCAAGCAATGATGCAAATAAAATGCGGCCAGGAACTATCCGAAGAAATTAAAATCACTTCGGGCTTATTACAAGGAGAAAGCCTCAGTCCAGCCCTGTTCATTATATTTATAGCTGATATAGTGTCTTATTTTCAGGTAAAGGGAGCAACAAGTATCTCGGTCAATAGTTCCAGTGAAATAACTATGCCCATGCTAGCCGACGACATAGTCTTACTGAGCAATTCCTGGTACATTGCCCAACAACAGCTTAAACTTGAAATTTATAGCGCACAAAATTCCTTAATACTAAATCTGCAAAAATTAAAAATTGTCGTCTTCCATAAATCTCCAAAAACAAAAAAATTAAAACCTCTTTACTGGCACAACAATGGATTGGAATATTCAAAAAATTATACATATCTGGGGGTCTCATTTTCATCTTCTGGAAAATTTTTTGAAGCATCTAAACATTTTTTACAAAGGTCAAACGTTGCAGCTGCGAAAGTGGAAGGTATCCTGAGGAAAGGAAAAAGTGAGGCTTGGCAAACTAAAATGACCCTCTTTGATGCTATGATGTCATCATTACTTTATGGCGTGGAAATATGGAGACTTTGCTATTTAGATGCAATAGAAACTGCACAGACTAAATTCTTAAAATCGTTGTCCTTCTGGCCAAATTGTACTCCAAATTATATCGTCCGACTATTATTACAAGCCGAGACCCCCTTTGTAATAATAGTCATGACGAAAATTCTTAATTTCTGCATAAAAATACTGTCATTAACGGAAGATAGACTGCCACGCAAATGTTTTGAGAGAATTTGTTTCTGGATTCGCATAAACAAGACTTGAATTACAACTGGATCTCACAGATTAAAATGATAGCCTCCGCCAATAACATTGTTGATAACTTATCTGATCTCTCTAATGGAAAACTCTTACTATCCGACAAAAGCACTATCATAGAAAAACTAAAAAACAATACATTTTCGAAAGATATAAGCCGAGCGTTTAACTCAAAATACAACCCTTCTTATAGAAGTATTTGCAATTTTACTAAATATTCAAAAATTAAGAACTGTTAGCTAAGCGTGTGTAACAATAAATATTTAAGAATACTTTATAGAAATCAATGTATAGTGGTCAAAGTGGTTGATACGTGCGAATGGTGCCAGTACAAGCATTGAAAACTGTTAGAAACATTTGCTATTCGATTGTCCTGCAATCGAATCTCAAAGGCAGCGATATCTACATAAGTATATTAATGAAAAGGACTGTTTGCGATCTCTTGAAAGTGTATTGGAGTTAAATAGCATTGACAAGCTAAATAACATTTTTTTGTTCCTTAGATCTCTCATTGAATATTGAGTTGTTGGATTTACTTTATATTATGTACTTTCAGTTGTAATAATTTGTTGCCACTCTATGTTTGTTATTGTCATAACTAATGCTTTTTTTTTCTTGTTAATGTGAGGGGAAAATATATATATATATATATAAATAATACCAAAATTCTATTTGAACAATAGTGAAAATATTTGCACACCTCTCTTATATAAAATTGGGTAATAGGTCTTATGTCATAACTTTTTATATTATGAGAACAATATAGTCTCGAAACGTCGACAAAATAGTTGCTTTTATTTATTGACTGAACCTCAAGAACCTTACTAAACATTTAATAGTAACAGTTAAGAAATTTATCCATTATACAGGGTGTTCAATAATCGATAGCCACCCCCTTTTTTTCCCACAGTTTTTGAAATTTTGAAACGAAACTCTTAGTGTCAAATAAAGTTTCTTTTAAGGTTATAGACTGCTCTCCAACCTTCTCCAGCGACCCTAACTTTGGAATTCCCAATGGGATTTGGTATTTTTTTACGACAGATTTCGATAGAAAATCATATTTTGAATCGATTTTATACTGGTAAATTTTTTTTATGCGGGGCACCGTTTCGCCGCAAATCACAAAAAATCATTTTAAGAAAATAAGCAGTCTAAAACTGGTATTGAATGAATAAATGAATGAAAAATTACTGTTCAAAATAAAACATTTTTCAATTACAGGAGGTTTTGGCTCTTCATATAGCTAAAACTGGTATTGCAAAAATAAAATAAACTTTGATCAAAAATATGAAATTAAGACCTTCCTGCGACTGGTACGTTTTACGTGGTAACAGGTCGACTTGGAAGGTTTCCCCGGGAGGCTGAAATAGCCGACAAGCCCGTGATGAAACTAATATCATTTATGTACTGGCTACGGTGGAAGCGTATCTTCATCGGAGCATTCGAGACATAGCCAGGGATACCCACTTAGTGACAAAGCCTCAGTCTCTTAGCATCTTGGGGAGTTAGAACCTGATGAAGTGAAATGCGGTACGGCCTCATACGGTGTTCTTTTAGTATGGCCTACACCGTTCCAATGCTTAAGTGGGTATCCCTGGTTATGTCTCGAATGCTCCGATGAGGATACGCTCCACCGTAGCATAGCAATACATGCTCCACAATAGCAAGTTTCTAATTCCATTCCTTGCTTTTTTTCTCAAAAATATTACCTATTTCACAAACATGCACTACTCAAAAAAAAAACTTTTACACACAAACACCTTTCCTATGGCATACTATGAATAGTGATAATTTCTAAAATTGATACTGAAATCACTAATTAATTACAAAAAACAGGGAGATGCAACATCGGCATTTTGGAAAATATGTTTTAAATAAAAATATGTTTTATTAATGGAAAAGTAATTTAATCACAATCACCTATTGATCTTATTCTATTATTTGATATTTAAGAAACTTTTAAGGTAGTTTAATTAAAGTATACATACTTAATTTACAATAATTGTTCAAAATGTCCTCCCTCTTCTCTGATACACAGCATCGATCTTCTTCTGACTGCATCTACTGCTAGGCGAAGTTCATCATGATTTTGCCGCATTGTATTGCAGCGCTCATAAATTTCTTCGACCAACTCCTCTCGGGTTTCTGATCTTACTTTGTACACTTTTTGCTTCAGTGTACCCCACAAGTAAAAGTCCAGCGGTGTAAGGTCAAGACTCCTAGCTGGCCACCTTTTTGGCCCATGTCGGCCTATCCATCTCTCCCTAAAATATTGGTTCATTCACTCAGATAACAATCTTCCATTGTGTGCCGGAAATCCATGCATCTATAACCACATTAGTTCCCTCCTCTGTAGCGACATACACTCCAATAGATCAAATATTTCACTGTTACTTTTCTATTAATAAAACATGATTTATGAGTGCTGCAATATAATGCGGCACTTTTACTTGTGAGGTACACTGAAGCAAAAAGTGTGCAAAGTAAGATCAGACCATTCGAAAGGTGTTTGTGTGTAGAAGTTTTTTTTGAGTAGTGCACGTTTGTATCATATGTAATATTTTTAAGAAAAAAACAGTTAAAGTATTGGAACGGAATTAGAAACTTGCTATTTCATATGTTTGGATCAATAAGTTATATACTGGACGCTGCTATTTTGAAGTTTAAATAAGTTCATTTTAAAGAAAATTTAATCTTATTTCTAATGAGATTATTGAAATTGCTCCAGGTTAATAGTTCGGGAAATATAGACAACTATTTGTCAAAAATTAGAAATTTCTTGAAAAAACATAAAATTAAAAATATCTATAAAACGGATGAGAATCGAGCTATAGTTTATATGAAATTTTTTGTTGCAAATGATGCCTAAAATCACTTCTCGAAATTACTGCAGTCTTATGCTGAACACCCTGTATATACAGGGTGTTCGGAAAATCGATGGCCAAAAAGGTATCTCGGGCAGGGAGGTTCATTTTTAACCTATTTAATGTCACTTACCTACTTACAAAGTCTTACGGTTTTTTTTTAATGAATACCTTTGTAAAAATGGTCAAATCCAAACATTTATGCCTTATTACTCCGTTGTTTACTGATATATCAGCGCCATTTTTTTTTTTTTTTGCTGTAATTACTAATACATTGTCCATGTAAAATAAAAAAGATATGATCCAAAAAACAAATACCAAAAAAACGGAAAATCGTTAAATCCTGTTTAAGGCAAAAAAAAAAATTATGAACTGCAAGTTTAGGATCAATAAAAAAAAAAGTAAGCGCCACAGCCAAATCCAAATTATTTTAAAAATAATAACTCTAGTTAATACTCTTTAAAAAAATACCATTAGCAGGTACGCAGCACATCTAGTTTTTTTTTTTTTTTATAAAGTAACAAAAGGGCGCCGCCAGCGCACACTGACGCTAATGCTTCATCTATCTAGAGAGAATGTCTAATGAGGCCAGGTGGGGGTGGCCTTTTATAGGGTTATTTAGGAGGGGGGATATCATATATTTGTTTATTATCCCTAATACTATTGAGCTTCACATAACTATATATATATATATATATATATATATATATATATATATATATATATATATATATATATATATATAATGTATCATAATGTTTGTAAATATATTTTCGAAACAATGTACATATAATTTTCTCATGATTATTTTAATTTAATTTAATTTCTTCTTCTTATGTTAGTATATTTACTGAATGTTCTTTATGCAATTGTATCTATTATTTACAGTAGGTACTTACATGTCTCATGTTCTTCATATATAGCAGAGTTGGGCACTTTTTATTTAGGATAACGAATAACAAATAATTATTCGCCCCGAGCGAATAACGAATAATCTAGTTAATTGTTATTTCTAAATAACAAATGAATGAATTATTCGTTTAGTTGAAATTATCCTATTTATTGGAATTGTTTGATTTATTCGAATAGTTTGGCTTATTTGAATTATCTAAATAATTCAAATAATTTGTTTATTAAAAATAATGGAACAACTACAATAAATCTTAGAATTCGAATTTTTTTACAATTAAAAACATCCTACTGAGAAGTTAATAAATAAGACGATATTATTTTTTTTAATTCACTGTCAGGAATAAATGAAAAAGTGAATTTAAAAATATCTTAATTATTTAAACACATTTATGTCTGCTGAGATTTTAATTGGACAGCTAATGTTTATTACGGAAGTTTAATCACACGATGGTTCGGTCTTAAGAATACCAAAAAGCAATCAGCCCGTTTCTCAGGCGGGGGGAGGTGGTACAGAGAGAATGGGAGATTGTAGGGAAAATTAACACCGAGAGAAGAAGAATTAGGCATGCCAAGTATACTTCCCTTAAAAGATTCAAAGGAAGACAGTTTTTTCGATTTCGGGTCTACTGAGAAAGTTCAGCACTCTACAAATGCAGCGGGGGAGCTTGAGGTTTGTTTTAATTTACTTTCATTGGTATAATCCTTTTATTATTTAACATTTTCAATGATCTTATCATAAGAATCTCTGTTTTAGGTACTTCATTATCTATCAGACCCGGATCTCAGGTTGGAATGTTTGATGAAATATCCAATTATAAAAAAAGCGTTCATAAAATATAACACTCCCCTCCCCTCATCAGCGCCCGTTGAGCGGTTATTTTCCTATGCTACATTGACTAACACCCCAAGATGTTCCCAACTGTCAGATGACGTCCTAAACGTGTCGTCCTAAAGTCTACAATGAAGGAGACTTTTTTTTTTTTTTTTAATTCTTTTATTAATTGAAATTTACAACTGTATTAGAAAATACATCCAGCAAATATGCTGTATACAATGCAATATGATAACATGATTAAGACTTGTAGAGGAACTACCCATTGGTAGTACTCTAATGAACATTTACAAAAGAAGATCACGAGGCCATCTTCTTTTCAGACGCCTCGGAGGATTGCCTGGGATGGAATGGGAAGCTAGCTGTGCAACATGTGGATTTGGATGAGTGTTAAGTTTATTATGAAAGGAGAGGTATCTGGTTCGTGCCAAGTCGGCGACATATTATGGATTAATTCATTTGTGACAAAGTAAGGAGCATTAAGGATTTTTCGAAGGATTTTGGATTGGAGTGATTGGATGCGGGAAGAATTCGATGGTTTAGTGGATTCCCACAATTCTATACCGTAAGTCCAAATAGGTCTGAATCGTCATATAGACAAGTTTCTTATAGTGAATCGGGAGATTTGAACGTTTGTCAAGTAAGTGTTGTAGCAGTCGAAATCTACGTGCAGCTTCTTGTATTTTAAATCTTGTATGAGGGTTCCAGGTAAGTCTCTTGTCCTGATGAAATCCAAGGTATCGTATTTGTTCCACATTAATTAGCGGTGAAGGATTCTGGAGGACAGGATGAGGTAGGTTTTCGACGGAGAGTAAAGGTTATTTGTTGCGATTTGCTAGGATTTATCTTGACTCTCCAGTTATGACACCATTCTTCAAGGGAAGTAATATGTGACTGGAGTGTCTGGGATGCAGAAAATGGGTCATCATTGACTGATAACACGCTGGTGTCATCAGCAGAGGTTGTGAGGATAGTATTAGGATGAGTTGGAATATCAGCTGTATAAACGGTATAAAGAATGGGACCCAGGATACTACCTTGAGAAATACCAGTGGTCTGAGGAAAGAAGGATAAGTATGTAGAATTGTGGTTAACTTTAAATACTCTATCAGAGAGGTAAGAACGGAGGATGAGAAAATATGTAGATGGAAGGAATTGGCGAAGTTTATAGAGTAGTCCAGGATGCCATACCCGGTCAAAGGCCTGTTCAACGTCAAGAAAAACACCTGTGCAATACATCTTGCGCTCCAATGCAGATGAGATAACATCCACCACACGATGGCACTGCTGGGTAGTGGAGTGAAACTGACGAAATCCAAACTGGTGATCGGGAATAATGTGATGGGAATCAAGGAAGGGATAAAGGCTTTTCAAAAGGAGCTTTTCAAGGATTTTGCCCATGATAGGTAGGAGAGAAATAGGTCGGTACGAGGAATGGTTTTCTGGCGGTTTTTTAGGTTTTGGGATCATTTTTATAATTGATAATTTCCAGGAATCGGGAAAATATGTCGTACGGAGGACAGCGTTATAAATGTAAGTTAGGAGTAATACTGCTTTTCTGGGAAGACATTTGAGGCTTCTTGAGGTAATAAGGTCATGTCCAGGAGCTTTGTTTGAGGGCAATCTCCGGATTATGGCTATTATATCTGACGGGTGGAAGGCTTTAGGAGGAATGGCCATTTGGAGAGGAATAGTCAGTTCTGCTTCAATAAATTCTACATGGTTAGGATTTAGGATATCAGGATGAGGTTTAAAAATATCGTGTAATCGTTCACCAAATACCTGTGATTTTTATGTATCAGATTTGGTCCAGGATTGAGCTGGAGTAAGAAGAGGGTGGTTGAAGGTTTTGAATTTTAACAGTCTTTTGGTAGTGTGCCATAATGATTTGTCGGAAACATGATATACATACATATATTGAATACATAAAAAAAGTGTTTCCTTATATTAATGAAAATTATAAAAACAAAACTGATAATTTAAATAAATACAATCCTTCTGTTAATCTGGAAAATCATTTTCTATACTCAAATAAAGAATTTCATACTAAATTAAAGTAAATTTTTAGCTAAGTTAAGAGATTAAGTCTCCTTCACATCCGAAACAATAGTAGCATCCTTCCAGAATCAACAGACCATTCCAGTTAATTATAATTTTCCTAAACACTTTCCACCACTGCCATCAACATCAAAACCTCAACAACATCAGAATCAACAATTCATTGAATCAGCAGCTCAACTAACCGAACCCCAGCCATCAACCTCAGCAGCAGGATTTTCTCATCTTCTTCCTTCAAGCACCGAATTCACGACGGTCTTACGAAGAAACGCCGGCTACAAAATCAGGCGCCTCAAACATCCCTCCCATCCCGACCTTCCAAAATATTCAATCTCTCCTCAACAACCACGCAACAGACCCCACAACCAGTAAACCAACAGACCAACACCCCAATTCAAACTCATGAGCAAACCATACCTCAACAAAATCCTAGCTAAATCCCATTCCGAGTACCATCTTCAAGACAGTTTAACAATACAAACCTGCATAACAGAAAAAAAGAATTAACATTTCTGAAAGTTTTTTTACCACAAAATATTCGCGTTTTATTAGTAGAGAAACGTCGAGCTAGGGCCAAATGGCATAGAACTCGATATCCACCTGACAAAACCTATTATAATAAATTGACTAACAAACTGAAATCAGAGCTTAAAAACCTAAAATTTGAAAATTTACTAAAACAAACTGAACAACTAACTGTTTCCGACAAATCATTATGGCACACTACCAAAAGACTGTTAAAATTCAAAACCTTCAACCACCCTCTTCTTACTCCAGCTCAATCAATCCTGGACCAAATCTGATACATAAAAATCACAGGTATTTGGTGAACAATTACACGATATTTTTAAACCTCATCCTGATATCCTAAATCCTAACCATGTAGAATTTATTGAAGCAGAACTGACTATTCCTCTCCAAATGGCCATTCCTCCTAAAGCCTTCCACCCGTCAGATATAATAGCCATAATCCGGAGATTGCCCTCAAACAAAGCTCCTGGACATGACCTTATTACCTCAAGAAGCCTCAAATGTCTTCCCAGAAAAGCAGTATTACTCCTAACTTACATTTATAACGCTGTCCTCCGTACGACATATTTTCCCGATTCCTGGAAATTATCAATTATAAAAATGATCCCAAAACCTAAAAAACCGCCAGAAAACCATTCCTCGTACCGACCTATTTCTCTCCTACCTATCATGGGCAAAATCCTTGAAAAGCTCCTTTTGAAAAGCCTTTATCCCTTCCTTGATTCCCATCACATTATTCCCGATCACCAGTTTGGATTTCGTCAGTTTCACTCCACTACCCAGCAGTGCCATCGTGTGGTGGATGTTATCTCATCTGCATTGGAGCGCAAGATGTATTGCACAGGTGTTTTTCTTGACGTTGAACAGGCCTTTGACCGGGTATGGCATCCTGGACTACTCTATAAACTTCGCCAATTCCTTCCATCTACATATTTTCTCATCCTCCGTTCTTACCTCTCTGATAGAGTATTTAAAGTTAACCACAATTCTACATACTTATCCTTCTTTCCTCAGACCACTGGTATTTCTCAAGGTAGTATCCTGGGTCCCATTCTTTATACCGTTTATACAGCTGATATTCCAACTCATCCTAATACTATCCTCACAACCTCTGCTGATGACACCAGCGTGTTATCAGTCAATGATGACCCATTTTCTGCATCCCAGACACTCCAGTCACATATTACTTCCCTTGAAGAATGGTGTCATAACTGGAGAGTCAAGATAAATCCTAGCAAATCGCAACAAATAACCTTTACTCTCCGTCGAAAACCTACCTCATCCTGTCCTCCAGAATTCTTCACCGCTAATTAATGTGGAACAAATACGATACCTTGGATTTCATCTGGACAAGAGACTTACCTGGAACCCTCATACAAGATTTAAAATACAAGAAGCTGCACGTAGATTTCGACTGCTACAACACTTACTTGACAAACGTTCAAATCTCCCGATTCACTATAAGAAACTTGTCTATATGACTATTATCAGACCTATTTGGACTTACGGTATAGAATTGTGGGAATCCACTAAACCATCGAATTCTTCCCGCATCCAATCACTCCAATCCAAAATCCTTCGAAAAATCCTTAATGCTCCTTACTTTGTCACAAATGAATTAATCCATAATATGTCGCCGACTTGGCACGAACCAGATACCTCTCCTTTCATAATAAACTTAACACTCATCCAAATCCACATGTTGCACAGCTAGCTTCCCATTCCATCCCAGGCAATCCTCCGAGGCGTCTGAAAAGAAGATGGCCTCGTGATCTTCTTTTGTAAATGTTCATTAGAGTACTACCAATGGGTAGTTCCTCTACAAGTCTTAATCATGTTATCATATTGCATTGTATACAGCATATTTGCTGGATGTATTTTCTAATACAGTTGTAAATTTCAATTAATAAAAGAATTTAAAAAAAAAAAAAGTCTCCTTCATTGTAGACTTTAGGACGACACGTTTAGGACGTCATCTGACAATTGGGAACATCTTGGGGTGTTAGTCAATGTAGCATAGAAAATAACCGCTCAACGGGCGCTGATGAGGGGAGGGGAGTGTTATATTTTATGAACGCTTTTTTTATAATTGGATATTTCATCAAACATTCCAACCTGAGATCCGGGTCTGATAGATAATGAAGTACCTAAAACAGAGATTCTTATGATAAGATCATTGAAAATGTTAAATAATAAAAGGATTATACCAATGAAAGTAAATTAAAACAAACCTCAAGCTCCCCCGCTGCATTTGTAGAGTGCTGAACTTTCTCAGTAGACCCGAAATCGAAAAAACTGTCTTCCTTTGAATCTTTTAAGGGAAGTATACTTGGCATGCCTAATTCTTCTTCTCTCGGTGTTAATTCTTTTACTGCTTCTTTCAAGTAGTCAGTAAGGGTGGCATGTAAGCTGGCATCTACAGCACTGAACCAAGAGTTTTTGCAACGCGTGTAAGATAAAGAGGCAATCACGGCCATTTTTGAATCGCATGATGTCCAATCTAATACGTCTTTGAATCTTGTCTCAATATTAGTCAATAAGGATTCTAGCAAAGGCCTGTAGTGAACTAAATTGGATTTTTTTAAATAATGTAATTTTATTTTTATTGTGAGAAGACATGGCAATAGAATTCCGTAAAAAATGTCATGCAATGATTCTGAATTCGGAATGAATTTCTTCGATCATTTCGGGTACTCGACGAAAATCATGAGTGATTTAAACCTCCGGCATGCAAGTGCAACGGATTTCCGTTTCAAATCCTCTGTGATATAGTGTGCAGTCATGCCAAAAAACTTCTTTTAGTACTAGACCAAACGTCTCCCGTAGTAAAAATATATGGAGTATGTTTCAAGTCTTCTCCTATTTTAGCTATATAACTATCATAAAATGTTATTATTTCTCGCCCAAGTTTTCTTCGTGACATAACGTTTAACCCAGAATGAAATTCAGAAAAAAACAGAGAATAATTCTTTCAAATAAGGATCTTCCACAACTCTAAGAGGGACCATAGAATGAATGATAAATTTCACAATTTTTTTATCTATTATTTGTTGCGTTAATTTTTTTCTAGCTTTCACTGAATCTACATTTCTAGCCCAATTTGATTCAGTGTTTTTTTTTTTCGTTTATATTCCTCATATTTACTGAGGGTATCTTCGCTGTGACGCCTTTTGAGATGTGAAAGGAAATTGGAACTTGTATTTAAATTCCCTTTAATTTGAACCTCCATAGGCTCACATTTTCGGCAAACAGCCGTAACTTTATTACAGTCTTTCTCGTCTTGATAAACAATTTTGAAAAACTGACCATCTAAGATGCATAAGCCATGTATTTTTAATGATTCCTCGCGTTCACTATCGCTACTGCTAAAATAACTGATTTCACATGCCCGGCCAGCCTCTCCTTCTTCTATTTCTAATGAAGATTATTATTATTATTATTATTATCCTTAACACAGGGCCCATCGTGCACCACTGCACTTCAGTCACTACGACCACTCAGTGATCTTTTGTAACCTCCTAGCACCTTCAGTCATCCCAGAGAAACTTAATTTCCCTTATAAAACCCAATATGTTCTTGGCATCCGCTTCACATATTGTTTTTGGTTGTACCACAGAGTCCCCAAAGAATCTTAGTCTGTAGTATGCAAGAGCCTCGCAGTTGCACAACAGGTGTTCTGCTGACTCTTCCCCTTCCAGACATAGTCTGCACTCAGTGTCCTCTACTAGGCCCATTCTCTTGAGATGGTATCTCAGGGGCCCGTGCCCTGTAAGCATGCAGGTTACATTGTTTAACTCTTTTCTTGACAATCTTAAAAGATACATGTACCTTCTGTTCTTCAGGTGGATGAAAAGCTTGGATTGCCTCATCCCCGGTCTACCAGCCCAGAGTGCTGTCCAGCCTTCCTCGAGCCAACGCCCGATCATTCTCTTAATTTCACACTGAGGTACATAACAGGATGGCTCAGGGCCAAGGAACGGAGTCTCAGAACCCCTCCTCGCCAGCTCATCTGCTACCTCATTTTCTTCCACTCCTTCGTGTCCCGGGACCCATATGAGGGTGACCTTGTTTCCCTCTCCCAACCGATTTAGGGAGTTTTTACAGTCTGTTACCAACATGGAGTTAACATAGGGTGAAAGGACAGCCTTCAGAGCCGCTTGGCTATCCGATAGTATGTAAAACCTTTGGCCCTTAGGTTTTTTGTCGAGGCTTCTGTTTGCAGCAAACGCTATCGCTTGCACCTCTGTTTGGAACACTGATGGATACGTACCCAGAGGTACTGCCATTTTACAGTTGGGCCCATATATGCCCATCCCGGCTCTCCCATCCTTCCTTGAGCCGTCTGTGTACCATACGTGTGATCCCCTTTCGAAATCTAATACCTTGGTAGCCCAGCATTCCCTGCTGGGAAAAACCACTTTGAAGTTTTTTATAAAGTTGGATTCCCGGGGAATTCTGTCGGCCAACTTGCATAGATCAGTTCCCCGGAATTCCTGCAGGACCCTTAAATGTCCTGTGAAGTCTCCTGTCTTATAACCATATGTGTTATTAATGTTTATAGCACTCTTAAGAGCTTCCATTTTTACATAGAGGCCTATGGGGGCAAGCCCCAGTAACACCTCCATTGCTGCGGTAGGACAGGTCCTAATGGCACCTGTTATTGCCAAGCATGCTAGCCTTTGCACCCCATTGAGCCGCTTTCCAGCCGTGACCTCTTGGCATTTAGTCCACCACACTAGAGCACCATATGCTATCATTGGTCTCACTATTGCAGTGTATATCCAGTAAACCATTTGAGGCCTAATTCCCCATTTCTTACCACACAATCTGCTGCATGTCCACAAAGAGCTGATTGCTTTCGCTCTTATAACCTCCAGGTGATCCTTCCAGGTCAATTTTCTATCAAGAGTTAATCCCAGGAATTTCACCTTATCTGCTGCCACAACCTCCTGTCCTCCTAACCTGGGCAACTCTAGCGCCACATTTGTCTTCTTTGTAAATGGGACTACAGTAGTCTTGCCCGGATTAACTGATAACCCATGAGCAATACACCAGTCCCATAGCATGTCAAAGGCTACTCTCAACCTTTCTAATAGGGTACGGATGTACTTCCCTCTGATTATTATTACCAGATCATCTGCGTATCCTATAACTTCAAAACCAGCTTCAGTGAGCAGTTTAATTAGGCTGTCTATTACTATCAACCACAGCAGAGGGGAGAGCACACCTCCTTGAGGACAGCCTTTCCTGGTTATTATCGTTCTTCTTGTGCTCCCCAATTTCGCTGTGATTTGTCTTGACACAAGCATACTGTGTATCCATTCTACTAGAGCTCTTTTAGCCCCTAAGTGTTCTAGCGCATCCCTAATGGTGGTGTGTGAGGTATTGTCAAACGCCCCTTCTAATGAAGATAGTCCTAAACTCCCCCGAGTGTCCGTATCTTCCATTGTGTGTGCAAGGTGATGATTTCACAATGACTGAAAATGACATACTAAGAAGGATAATGACGCCTTAGCCTAATGAGTCTTAGGAATTAACAGCAGATAGTGCCTAATAGTATTAGACTAATACTATTAGTCAGATATTATTTACCTATTGAATCAGATCCTCTACACCTTCCCTCTAAACCGCGCACACCACAAAAATATTCGTGACATTTAACGGCGGTACTCATGTAAGTACCATTTAAGGCGCGAGTTCATAGATTGTTATTTTGATACGAAATTGTTGATAAGATCTTAGAAGAAGCTGCAGACGAATATAATTCATACTTTGGTATATTTCTGTTCCGCCATAAAATAAGAATGGTTCTGCAAAACATACTTAATTAAATAATTAAATGCATTTAAGTATGTAATTTATTTAAACTAATAGATCAAAAAAGATCTATCAAAATCTCGCAAATGTACGAATAATAAATAAAAAATACGAATAACAACTAAGCGAATAACGAATAAATCGAAATTTCTTATCGAATAACGAATACAAATTTATTCGCTAATCGTCAAATGATTTTTAACGAATAAAAAATTATTCAAATAATGCCCAACTCTGATATATAATCAGCTTTGAATGAAATTATATATACCGACTATTGCACTACCTTATTGTTATTCCGTTACACCCGTAAAATTGGGAAACATCGGCGTAGAGGTGATAGAAAAAATTGTGAATAAGAGTTTAAGAGATCATTAACATAGGAATTAAAATGGAGAGAGGAAATGCTGGATCCCTAAGCTACACCTGATCGCAAAGTAAGGAAGGAAGGTAGACCTTGGTTGGGAAAGGTAAGTGATTAAGAATGGTGGGAAAGAGATGAAGAAACCAGAGGAGGGCACTGTTGAAAACGTTTATATATTTCAGTTTAGAAAAGAGGATGGTGTGGTCTAAGGAATCGGAGGCTTTGGAAAAGTCTGGGAGTATCAGGATGGTTAATGCTTTTTTATCCACCGCAGCCTAGATGACACTGATAATTTTGGTGAGAGCGGATTGTGTGGAGTAGCCGGAACGGAACCCAGGTTGGAACGGGTGAAGTGAATTAGAATCTTTGAGGTAATTGGAAACTTGGATTGCACTTATCTTCCTAGGGGTTTAAATATGTTGGAAAGTATGGAGATCGGTCGGTAATCTTTTGGGGGTGTAGTGGATTTAGAAGTAGTGACGAAATAGGAATTTAATTCATCAGGTATGACAGGAAAGACTCCTGAGGGAAAGGAACTGGGAGGATTTTGCACAAGGGAAGGTTTGAGGAGGAGCTGCCATTTGGATTTAGGATCGGAGGCGGGTGAGAGGGCTTTGTGAAAGTAATTGGATTTCGTTCACTGTATGGTAGTAAAGTGTAAAGTAATCATTAGGACCAAAACATGTGTTTAGTTTTCCACAAAAGGTAAATAAATCGAGAAATAATGAGTAAACTATAACTGTTTATTTAAAGAAGTAAAATTTTAATTTTATTGATAACAGTTAACTAAGAAATAGATAACTGTTAATAATTTATCAATTCCTAAGAACTGTTTCATTGAACCCTTCAACATGAAAACACATTTGTAATACAGAATGTAACAGCTGATATTTATAAAATTTGATAATCAAGCTTCTTGCATGTCTACTAAGAATTTCAAAGTAAAAACAACATACATATTAGGAGAACATAATATTTATATGAACATTTTTTATTACTAAAAATCTAAAATTACCTTAATTATTCATTAGAACTTCATAATGTAAGTAGAAATTATCTGGAATCCTGAACTAACTACTGAAGGAGTCCTGAACTAATTACTTCGGCAAAGAATTAAAAGAAAAACTTTTATCGGTCTCTGTAAATGTATAAATAAGTGTAAATTCACTCTTACCGATTTGTTTCATTCGATCCATGAAAATTATTTATTAATAAATAAAATATAATTCAAATAACAAATGATAGCTCTGAATAATAATAAAACATTGGGCAAAATGAATATTTATACCTTGAGAGTACTACTAGCCCAGTCAAATAAGGAGTTTTAGACAGCAAATCTCGAAAAGGAAGCAATGAAGCTAAATTTTTGCATATACTTTCGTTTTGGGATTCTAAATAAGTGGTGAAAAGTCACCGACCTCAGCATGTTAACATAATGTTATTCATGGTCAAAGGTCACAAAATCAGTTTTTTTTTTTTAAATATCTCGATGTCTTTGCCTCAATCGAGAAGGTTACAAAACTTGTAGATAATAATATTTTCTATGCTTTTTTTGGGTTCCATTCATTTTTTTTTTCTTTCTTTTTTTAGGATTAACCGTTTTCAAGATATAGTGTGGAAAAACAGTAGCGGGCACCGGTTCGGACAAACATTTATTTCTAGTGCTTTCATCAATCGTTTCTCAGAAAAAATGTCGGAATCAAAGTTGTAAAGCATTAAATTTTCTTTGATTTCGTATATACATTTTGGCACTTAATTAAAAATATTTGACAAAAAGTGAGGTAACAATTTGTTTTTCTCGATTATTATCTATTTTTAATAACGTACATCTCGAAAACCGTTGAGCGTTAGACAAATGTTTATAGAAACAATTTTATAGAAAATTTAATTAGCTTTAATTTTGATTAGTATCATATTTTCCAGAGACCACTGATTTCGATATAATCGAAAAACTGAAACAGGAGATCTTCTCCACTTCCCCCAGCGTAAATTGGGGAATCTCGTTCCCTCAGGGTCGGGGACTTTTAGTATTTTTACCTTCCAACTACTAACGAAGCTGTGAAGTCAAAAATAGTCGCATATTTCATGCACTACACACCCCTCGTTTCAGCACTCTCACTGGGGTCGCACTTCTCCGCGAAAACACGTTTGTCGACATTCTTTTAGCTATAGCTCCGAAAGTAATAGTTCGATCCAAAATTATTTTTTCCATCTGCAAACTGGTTAAATTTACTATAAGAACCTGTATATTAAATTTCGATCAAGTCCCGTAAAATACCCACGCCAGCACGCTAAAACCCGCTTACTGTTTTGAAATCCAAGTTTTTTTTGCACATTTTTCGCTATAACTCTAAAACTGTTTGTCCGATCTGAAATTTCATTTTTTCAAATAAAATCAATAAATAAATAAATTAAATTTATAAAATAAAATTTTGGAAAAACTTGATTTCACGGAGAAGTGCGACCCCAGTCAGAGTGCTGAAATGAGGGGTGTAGAGTATGCACTCTACAAATAAAATATGCGACTATTTTTGACTTCACAGCTTCGTTAGGAGTCTTTGGAAGGTAATGGTGACTTTTCACCCCTTATCTAGAATGCCAAAACAAAGGTATATGCAAAAATTTAGCTTCATTTCTTCCTTATTTGACTGGAATTTTGGTGGAATTTCTCACTGGCAGTTCTACAATAATTTATGATTACAATGGCATTTGTAATAATCTCAACTCATGAGCTTTTTTTACCCGATTTCATACAAATTATTGATATATTTTTTATATTTTGCTAAGAAAACATAACGAACCCCACAATGTGATATGGCCGTGAGAAATCAGAAGAAAATCACATTCTTCAATTGATTTCCACTACTTTTATTTACAACCAAATAAATCAAATCATACAAATATAAAAGGATAAACCGTTTTGTAGGTAACTATATCCAACCAATAGTAGTTAATTACACTTTAAAATTACTTTTCCCGGTTATGTTTTTAAAAATATGTTTTATTTATTATGGTATACGCTATGGAAAAATTACATATCCACGAGACTTGGGAACAATGAAATTACCTTATATTACGGTAATTCTAAAACATTTCCAAGGAGCCAGTTATAAAACTGATTTTATTTATCAGTAATTGTTTAATTTTATTTACGATTTTTACAGTCAACTAATGTAAAATAATTGATTTTCAAAGTTGAATTTGAACAACTCAGCGAATCAACACTGTTTTCAAATTACATCATAGTAAATATTATATGGGTACGTACTCTTTTTTCATTATCAGCTCTTCTATTCAGTTCAGGTTTTCTGCGTCTGCAGATACGCGGAGATTCTTTTTGGATTTGGAACTATTTATATAAAAATCTCTACGTTCAATAGATTATTCTTCTTTGTTATGTTCTATCTTTACAACGATAAAAATTGAACGGAAATACAATTTGTTCTGAACAGGAAATATTTTCAATTGTTATTGGATTTTCCGGAATATCTTTTATCTGGTTTCAGTACTATCGGATTGACTTCATATACCGACATGCTACCTAAATTTATATTAGGTACAAGGTAATAAATTTACATATGTATTTATATATGTAAATTTATATATAATTACATAGGTATCTATCGGCTAGGTAACATATGGAATTTATTTGGAATGTTTATATTATTTGTCCCAAATACATTACCGGTGAAAAGGGTCAGATAGTGTTAGACTTCCTGCTGTAAGCAAACAAAACATTTTCTCTACTTGAAAATAAATAGACAATAACTCCTTTGTTGACTTTAAAAAAAGACATATTTATCACAACTATATGTTAACTATGCAGCTATTATCATTTCATGGTTTTTCAGATTTTTGGATCTTCAAAGTTGTGTACAACACAAAATAGTAAAAGTTTTTTGTTTTTTTTTTTAAATATATTTTAATTACTATGATTGACATTCAACTTGTTGGACCGTCAAACGCTTCAAGTGAAAATAAAAGTTTACAAATTATTGTAGCTAGGTCTGTTTGTTCCTAATAATTAGTCAGTGAAAAGGGCCAATGTTTCCTATAGATACTGCAATAAAATAAGGATTGCATAAACAAAATGTCGTTTTTTTT